>JBAMYA010013059.1:0-17379 GCA_037176975.1 Arrhamphus sclerolepis | reverse complement strand
TGAAGCATTTTATTAATGTGGAAATCTGAGATGGCATTTTACTTTTATGTAATAATTAGGCTACTTGATAAAAAGCTCTTTTCTCTTCAGCCAAGTGTTCAGTTTTGATGTAGGTCTATGATGTTAGCATACCGTTGTTCTAGCATCTAACCATTCTGCAAATAAAACAAACATTCAGTGAAGTCTTGTGTGATTAGACTATTTTTGTTATACATTTGACAGTTGTTAGATTGTGTGGTTAGTTAACTAAGCCGTTGTTGCTGCAGGGACCCACTGAATGTAACAGACTGAGGACAAATGACCTCTGTCTGACAACCCGTCCCAGGCCGTACTTCTGCGCTGTTTTCTTTCTTATAATCACAAAGCCTTGTTTTTGTGTACACATGACTCCCCCATTCACATTTTTGAGCGCCCCTCATGTATGCCTGCCTGGAACCGGCCCTGGGCTATGGCGGGAGCAGCAGCTTTGCTCAAGCCCAATTCATATGCAGTTTGAACGCGTAGGGGTGAACATCTCCTGCGCTGACAGCAGCTAGGGGCGACTGCTGCGTGAGGACTATTCGCCGCCTGAGAGTGCTTTGGCGTGGGCGAGGTCCCCACAGCAGCATCCGCTGCCTGTTGAGAGTAAGAGCGATATGTGCTTTCACGTCAGACAGTCATCATACGTCTCTAGTAACACCAGAAAAAGTCGCCAGATTTGTCACTAGTCGCTTTTTTGAAAAAGAGTCGCCAAGGGGTCTGAAAACTCGCTAAATAAAACGACAAAGTCGCTAAGTTGGCAACACTGCCAATGACACCTGCTCCCCCTTCCCTCTCATTTTTTCTGACATCATCTCCCGACTGCTGATTGGTTCTTCCCAAATTAATTAAAAAGAACAAACTTATGATTTGCCCTATTATTTTTTTAACATAAATTTTTAATTACCATTTTATTTTCCTGAACTGCATGTTTTGCAGGGACAAATAAACAACAACTACAAAAATATTATGACCAAAAACCCATTTCGTTACAATAGGTTGATACATGGTTTGCATGCCCTGAATATAGTTTTTAAATGTGTGGCATCCCCTTTAAGGGGTGTCTTGTTTGAGATATGTGTGTATGAAGTTTCATATGAAATGTTTGCTCAGGTACTTAGAAATATAGAGAACCAATGGTTGTGTCTCACTCCTTTGTCCCAGTGAACCCCAAGTCTATTGCAAAGAATACAGTTCAAAAGAAACTCAAAGTTTTTTTTTTCTGCAAGTCATAGTTGTAGCGTGAAAACCCCAGTAAACATAATAATGTATGTGGTGCACATCCACACATTATAAAGTCTGATTTTATGATATGTTATTTTTGGGTCCCAGTTATTTGAACCAATAAAAAATAAAGTTTTATACAGTTTTTCTTCATAAAAATGTGAAAATGTTGAAGCTCAATATCTCAAAACTACAGACAGAGGCTGATAATTGTAAGATGATGAACCGAGTTGATAACACAAATCATACTCAGAAGATGCTCTGAAAGAGATAAACTAATGGAGGAAGGAGCTGAGATGCAAAGAAGCAGGAAGAAGAATTTTGTTTGTTGTACTGAAAGAAAATAACAGAATAAGGCCTCTGACCATGAGGAGATTAACAAACACCCGGACGCATCATAACACACATACTCAAATTTAACAAGCTAAAGTCACAAACACATAAGCTCTGTAACGCGCTTCACCACCTTTAGGCTGTTGTCAACGAGGCAAAGGATGCTAATGAGGCCTGGCTCCCAGCATGCTCTGCACCATGAAAGCTACACATTTAGAGGTTAGGTGAACTGCCTCTGTGTCACAAAAGAGTGTTTGTTCTCAAAAACACCCTGAGGTTTAATGTTCTTCTGACATTTGGAAAGAGCGTAGGCTCTGCTGAGGCGACGCTCTGTGCAGCACAGATGCAGACACATTCTGACACCACGTCCCGCCCCCCCATGCCCCCAGCTAACACTTAAGGTCTGCATGCTGCGTCTGCCCTGGGACATGCCATGTCATTACAAACTTGTCTTAGACATTTTCATCTCCATGCACATTCATCTTCAGTCAGAACCATAATCACATGTACCAAAACGAGGTTACCTATCAAACCTTTCTATATAGCATGTCAGATACAATGGCTGATTTAACAACTGTTATTCCTCAGTCTTCCATTTTGTTAAGATTATCACTTTCATCCCTAAAAATAAAAATGATTTATCCTATCTCCAACTGAATTCTCCTCTGTTCTTGCACAAAAAAAAAAAAAAGATTGAATTGATACGACTTCAAACTTTGATGTCTTTTTTTTCTGTTGGCTAATAGCCTCCTACAAAATAGTATTTTGTTAAAACTATTATTATTACATTTGAGCCGACTGTAATTGGACCAAAATGACTATTTAATCAAACTGATTAGAAATGTACGGCATTAAACTGGGGTACAATTATACTCTATATAAGTGGACTGAATTTAACGTGTCTGAGTCTTTGTGATAATGCAGTGACATTATCACAAAGACTCAGACAAGTTAAATGCGTGATGGGTGTTCAAGGATGCACCAGCACATACCAAAGGACTCAAACACACAGCAGATGAACCATGAGACCTGAGATGATATTTGTCATGAATTTGCAGTTGGCAGCATGGAGCAGTAGATTAGCAGGTGGATCAATGCAGCATCTGCAGTAACGTGGACTCTGTTGTGGTGAAGAAAGAGCTGAGCTAAAAACCAAGACTGTTCACTGGTAGAAATGTGTCCTTATCTTCACCTACGGTCATTAAATGTGGTAGACATTTGTTCGTATTGTCAATTATGGTCATGAACTGTGGTAGTGTAAAGGAAAATTTACTAATTATCTTAACACATAATCAGCACATTATATTTAATTAGGTCACTAGTCTTTATGATTATTGTGGTTCATATGCAGCTTATGTTGACTCATGTGCACTTGTCCTAATTCTCTTCTGAAAAAAATCATCTGACACACACACACATGGTCAGCTGTAAGTCAGATTGAACTAACCTGTAGTCAGGAATATTTTAGGCTTTGGTACATCTCATCACCATAGGTCAAATAGCCTAATTATGCATGTAATCAGGAGACAGGATGGCACCTCCTGGCAGGACCCAAGGTCTTCTGATGCGTCTTGAGACTCAACAAAGATACGTATGCTTTCCACCGATAACAGAGCCAAATGTTTACCATTCATCATCCTGTAAAATGTAAACAATATAAAAGGTCCTGTTCTGAGGCATCTCCTCAGAGCTCCCGCTGTTGTCTTATACATCCGTGTTGACTGCTCTCCTTTTTGTGCACAAACTGTTAATTAAACTTTTTCTGACTAAGCTCATCTCTCCCGTGCTCATTAGCAATATAAAGTTTTCCACAACAGCGGGGTAGCATGTCTTCAGGACGCTTTTTTAGATAATGTCCTTGCTTCCTCTGTTTTGCTTTGTTTAGGGGCTGGATGTAACTCCAGGTCCTGTTTCTCAATTCTTACAAAAAAGTGAAGAATCACAGTGTTGGACTACAACTACCACGTATGTTAGCGACGTGCTACTGAGGGATGTTTAAACAGCTGTTTCTGTCATTGCATTAGCCTGAGCGCCACCAAGTCAGTCTGCACAAAGTTAGTCCGTTACAATAAACACTATTTTAACAACTGTGTCTGTTTTCTTTACACATAACTTAAAAAATGTGAAACTAGAGTAATTTCAAGGCTTCCCCATCCACCAGTGCCTGAGACCTTCATGACACAGAACTCTTCAGACCTTGCAATAACATCTGTAAATGCATCTTGACTGAACAGATCCGACCAAATGGGTGATTTGGATTGCAAAAGTTGGAAATAACTAGGCATAAGTTGCAGAACAAAAACAGACCAAAAAAAAGGGCTATCAATAACAAGATTTAAAAAAAACAATAAAAGCCAAACTTAACTCAAACGTATAATATAAAGGAGGGTGCATACAGCACAAGATTCTCCAGAAACAGGAAGAAATCAAAAGATAAGGAGCTTTACTTCAGTCATTCACTCAACAAATCAAATAAGATCTCACCCCTAAGCTACTGGCATTATTTTATAAAGCGATCTCTACATTCGTCCCGGTATGCATTCACGTTCAGACCACCAAGAGAATGTGTCCTAGAGCAGCTTCAAACGCATCCAGAGTGGTCAGATCTGAAGCTGTCACTGGATTTCTTAGGATTCACTTTAATGCAAAGGATGGGTTCACAAGTTTAGCCACCTTCACCTCTCTGCATGGACTTACCATGTCCAACAGCAAATGCTACACACCCCAAAAATGTATCACCAGAGAGACTGAGCTACAAGAAGACCAGTGCCCGTCTTAAGGAGGGACTGTACATGCTTTGCACATGTATGAGTAACTTAGCTACAGGTATTCACAACCTTTATGTTTCCTTCAATCACTATTCCACAGCTCATAACCATAGAGATGATGGTTACGGCCTTGCTCAACAGGTAAATCCAAGGTTTCTGGTTTATGCATCAGCACATGCACTGACCCAATATTACCCAGAGGCAATATAGATCCTTTAAAACTGATACAATATGTGCACTTGTTGTGGCTTTTGTCATCATCTGTGCAGCTGAGTTTTGGAGGAAGTGTAATTGTGAAATATTCTTCTGTGGGAGACCAGAAATAAAACCATTACAGTAAAATCATCTGCATGTTTGGGAAAAAACGAAACAAAACATGGGGTCACTGCACAGTCAGCTAAAGCATCTAAAGGTCCATGTGCAGTGGACGTAGCACCCCTGACTTCCGTGCATGGCCCTGACCCTTTGCTGCGTGTCTTCCTCATTCTCAACTATAAATAAAAGGCCACTAGAACTACACACAAAAAAAAAAAAAATACACAAAAAAGTGTCTCTGTGATGGCTCAAGAGAGAAACCGTTTGAAATGTTTTTCATGTAACAGAGTTTACACGGAACTGAAAAATTAGATCAGAGTCAAAAAATAAATCCTCCATTTTTTTTAACCTTTTTTTTTGGTGTTACAGCTTTGTGCAACTCAATTAATGAAACATAGCAAAGCTGGGTGGAGATAACAATGGAGAATCTGGATAAATCTACTTTGATCTGGGCCACTGATATCACAGCGTCCTGCGGGGGTGAACAGCTCAACAAATAATGGGCTGTACTTCACCGAAGTGTTTGAGTTGGTCGTCACCTCAGATGCATAAACACTACTCTCAAGGACATGAAGCATTTTTTGTCCTATACGTCCCCTTTGATATCACTTTTGATCAAACGCTTGAAAGATAAACAAAGAAATCCACTAACGAGCCTCTCAAAACACAGTTCGCTTTTATACGTGCACTAAGTAACGAAAACAGACAACAGAGAAGACTAATTACCCACGAAAGCCACAAACGGCCACTACTGGCTACTGACACACAGGATGAATAGAAAACAAACAGAAAACTTTTGTTTATTCTCTTCTGCAAATATATCATTTGAGTCAACTGATATTTGAATAAGAACTGAACCTGTTTGCAACACAAAGCTGAGAGCACCAAAGAGAGAACTAAAACAGTTATATGTGAAAGGCATTAACACATTTATTTATATATACTACATATATATTGGATAAGAAACTTTTACAGTTTGGAACCTGAAAGATTTTAATGGCACATGTACACTTAAATTTGCCAAAATGAGTAAGTAATCAATAGATGAGGAAGTGGAAATCTTCATCATTCACTTGCACTTTTTGTCTGGTTTTGATTTAATAGATTAATCTACAAATGGATTCAAAGCAGGGACACAGAACTGGAGCAAATAAAAGATTTGTGCAATTAAAACAGCTTGTACAAATAAAATGCAGTTCCATTAATGGAGGCTGAGGAGTCTTATTGCATTTGGGAAGAAGCTGTTGACAATATTCCTGAACCTTTGGACGGATGGGAGGGGCTCCGTTTTTATCCTATGAGCTCTGGAGGGGTATCAGCTGTGGGTGATGTACTCCACCGCTGAAGGTAGACCCAATAATACTTTCAGCAGACTTCACCACCCACTGTTTAGTCCTTCAGAGACGTGTGTCCTCATACCAGACGGAGGTGTAACTAGTCAGTATGATTTCCTCTGTGCTTCCATAGGAAGGTGGCGAGGACAGGCAGGGGAAGATGTGCTCTTCTCAGTCGTCAGGAAATGGAGCACCTGATGCGCATTATCATCCAGAGACGATGAGCTTTTCCTTTCAGGAACCACCACAGCGAATCATCTGCCTCCATATATCCCTACCCTCTGCATCGTCTTCTCACAGACCAAATGATTTCATGTCCTCTTTCCCTTCATCCATAAATCTCCTTCCTCTGGGTCTCCTGCCTTGTAGTTCCAAAGTCATCATTCTTCTACAGTAATTCACTATCGCTCCTCTCTACATGTCCAAACCATCTCAGTCTGGTCTCTAGACTGACAACATCTCTGGTCTCATCACCATCTTCTACACCTTTCCTTTCATTCCTGCAGATTTTTTCTTTTCTTTTTCAGATCGCATGACCAACCAAAATGCACACAAGCGCCATTACATTTTACATTTTAATGTCAAAATTCAATAAAGGATGGATGACGTGTAAGCAGCACAACATATTTTTGGTGCAAAAACCGAACCAGTGACTGACAAGTCACAAACTTGCACATTCTAGTTCCCCTTTGTTTTCATATACATTCTCAAATGAAAAATGAAACGGAATATTTAGGCTGGCCCGCGGTGCAAGGAAAGGAGAAGTCTTGTCTGTGCAGCTGTAGCTGCATCAGGATCAGTGATCCATTTACAAGAGCGTACTAAAATAGCACGCAAATGAACATACTGACATCCAGCAGCAAACTGTCAGAACTGGCCTCAACAAGCTCAAAAGCGATAAGTGGACCTGTTAGATGCTTAAAAATAATCTAAAACCAGCATTCAAAGGAGAATTTAACTTCTGCTCTTCACTCGTTAGTGGGCTTGCTGGAAAAGCAATAATAAATAAAGAGTTCATCTGCAAAAACAACTCCAATGCCATCCATCCATCCATCATCTATACCCGCTACTTCCTGTTCAGGGTCACGGGGGTCTGCTGGAGCCTATCCCAGCTCACTTAGGGCGAAAGGCAGGGGGGGACACCCTGGACAGGTCGCCAGTCCATCGCAGGGCCACATTTTGATTCATTGTACTTTTGGGTTTTTGTATTTTAGGAAACAGCTATACATTTGAACACAAGAGTATTCATCAATTTATTTCACACTTAACAAAATACAGAAAAAGGATAAGATATTTTTTGTGGCCATGAAAAACATTATATGCAAAGGGTAGAACAATTTTTGTCAGAAGTGGCATTTATCTGTTTTTGCAAATGTTGTCACAAAGTCTATCATTATTATTATCATTATCATCATTATTATTATTATCATTATTATTATTAGTGTCAGCATCATTATCTGTCACTTTTTGCCTGTTTAGTTGTCTCTGTACATTTTCTTTCACGGAAAAAAGAAAAGTTCAGATGCCAGAACAATGTGACATGTGGAATGACTAAAATCACTGAACCACTGTTTCCCTGAAAAGAAAACAACACAAATTTCCACAGAAATGAGAACCGGAACATTCCTGAGCCAGAGTGGAGAAGCCTCAAAGTGAAAAGGAAAATCATTTTCCTTAACTGTTCTAGATCCCATAAAATGAGGTTATACACGACGACAGAGGAAAATCTGTCCCCTCTCACAAAACAGAAACTCCACAGGTGAGAAACTTATACTTTTCAAGCTAGAAGCCTGCAAAAGAAAAAAAAAAAAACTTGCTCCTCTGGTCTATTCTTTACGATACAAAAAAAAACCGGAGCAGGATTTCCAAAAGCGCCATTATCCTGTCACCGGTTTCTCTAGAAACAAGAATTCTGCACCGTTCTTTTTGGGAACGCCTTATAGGTCCTACAGTAACCACAAAATTTCCTTTGGAGCTACACCTTCTTTGAGAAAAGCAATTGTTTAACCCAAGAAAGGACAGTCAAACTCTATTTCATCCTGGGCCACATCATCATCATCACCTTGGCTGCTATTAAAGAACCAGTTATTCTTCATCTTCTCAACCAGTGATAATGTAAAGATTTCCCACTAGTTGTTGGACTGGGTTGTAAGAAAACAAGCAAAAAAAAAAAAAAAAAAGTTCAATTTTGTTACAATATCTCAAATTTCTCAAAATTCACAATTTCCAAACTGTTTTTGTATACTTGCAGTTTTTTTAAGAATATATCACATTTGTTTTCTTTAAAAAATAACTTTTTGATAAAATCTTAAATTTCTCAAAAATCTTCAATCTTCTATCATAACTTGAGACTTTTCTACATATATTTTTTCACAATTTTCTTTGTTGGAAAATATCAACTTTTTGCAACATTTTGACATAAAATTACAAAGTTATAAAACTGCAATTGTCAAAGTCTTGAATTTGACATATGTGGCTTAATACAGTGTTTTAGTAGATTTTTGCTCTGAGCCAATTCAGTTCAATAAGTCTTTATTAATCCCCAAAGGGAAATTCACAGCTGCCGAACTGACACTCAGAACTATTAAAATCTCCCACAATTCACTGCTGATTCAATCAAATTAAATGAAATTCAGTTTTACTTATATAGAGCATGGCCCCCAAGCACATAGCAAGTCTAACAGTGGCAAGAGAAAAATAAACCCTCTTGAGAAGAAACCTTGAGCAGAATCTGGCTGATGGGGTCCTGCAGAAAGCCAGCCAGGTTAGTTGATGTGCTACAGTGGCATCTAGTAGATCAACACTGAGATTTTAAATAATTATGCAAGACAACAAGACCAGAACCAGAAGCAGCTGTATCAGCAATCCCACAGCCATTTCTCCAGGAATAGTCAAGTTTGATTCTAGTCTCGTGGTCTTGCGTGTGCTGTCCTGAAGTGGTTTGAACTAAATGGTTGGTGGTTAGAAAGCAGTGGTCTGGATTTGTGGAGTCTAGTAGAGGCCGAGAGTACCCAGCAGGCCTGTATCCGGTCCAGCAGATCTGACTCGAAACCAGGACCTAAAATGTGATTTGTAATCCAGAAAGGACACTCACCGACCACGACGGAGAAGACGGATGAAATGCAGGCTAATCCGAGCAGCCGGAGCACCCTCGCAGACACCATGACGACAGCTACAAAATAAATATTAATAATATCACAAAAAGGACAAAAGACCGAACAAACCACACAAACAACCAGCTGTGACGCTCTTCAAACGTCAAGGCCGAATGCTTACTCTTTTTGTGATGGTTTTATTTTTTCTCTGATCCTGCCTTCTGTTCAATTATAATTGATCATACGGAAAAATAGAAATGACCAGGTTAAATACTTGAACACGAGCCCAGAGAGAAAGTTCACGAGCACCGTCCGGAACGTGACGTGCGCCTTCGCGCTAGCATAATAGCATGTCGTTGCTAACGCGAAGACCCATTCAGCATTTAGAGGTTAGATGTTACGCTTACCTTCGAGGCTAGACAGCCAGCATTTTTCTTTAAACCAAGACGCTCTCTCGACAAAAAACCATCTGACTCACGTCTCCAATACTTCTGGTTTAAGACCACCCAGTTCCCGTTCAGTCGTAATCGTGTCGCAACAATCTGGCGTGTTTGCGGGTTTTCATTCGATCTCACAAACATACCGATGGGGCTAAGTCATTTCTGCTCTCCTGTCTGCCCGACTGCTAATCCTTTGGTCATCTGCGTAGTCGTTCAGTAAACTTCAAATGTCTGGTGATTGGACAACTGGCCTGTCAATCAAATAATATAGGCGAATCAGAGGGTTGTTGTTTTTTTCTGTTGCAACGCGTGCTGTCCCCCCCCATTCTTAGCTGCTGTCTTCCAGTATGTCTCCGCCTCCGGCTTTACAGTAACAGTCAGGCGAACAACTTTGCATAAATGGACGACAAGTTTGCAGATGGATGGATGGATAGACAGACAGACATAGATTTTTTTTTTCCTAGAATATGAATACACTCTACTGACATCCATTTTGCAGGAAGAAAAAATATCTCATTGAGCAGAGGTAATTTCTCTATGTCTGCAAGGGAAGCTCAGCTTCCCCTAAGATGTGAAAAAGAATAGAATAGAATAGGATACCTTTATTGTCACTATTCACATGTGCAATTTATATTATACATATTCATAGTGAGATTGAGATTCGTCAAATAAGTACAGTTGTGTTACTACAAATGTGTTACATGTTCATCTCAAGAATGAGTTTGTTCAGAAGTATCAATGCCAAGAAATCGTTTTCTTATACTATCTAGGGTAAATGCATTTGCCAATAGAGGCAGAGAATCCATGAACTTCTACAGAAGAGTATTAGGACCACTGATGAAAAAAAAGTAGAATTCTGAGAAAAAGTCAGAATTCTGGCTTTAATCTCAGAATTCTGACCTTTTTCTCAGAATTCAGACTTTAATCTCAAAGTCAGAATTCTCACTTTTTTTGTAGAATTCTGAATTCAGACTTTTTTCTCAGAATTCTGAGATTAATGTCAGAATTTTGACCTTTTTTCTCAGAATTAAATTATTTTTCTTCCGTACAGTTCATTGGGACTACATGCAAAAGTTTTTTTCATTGCCTCCAAATTCATGTCATTGGATAAA
The DNA here is from genome assembly GCA_037176975.1 of Arrhamphus sclerolepis. Classification (NCBI taxonomy): domain Eukaryota; kingdom Metazoa; phylum Chordata; class Actinopteri; order Beloniformes; family Hemiramphidae; genus Arrhamphus; species Arrhamphus sclerolepis. The sequence goes on along the minus strand of JBAMYA010013059.1, from coordinate 6,740 downwards.
TCCCACCTCTGGACGCTCAGCGTGTCTGGGGGTGAATGGAGCTGGGCTGGCCTGGATGCTGAGCTTCTGCATGATGATTGGGGGATCAGTCGAAAGGCTGAATCCTAATTTGACTGACAGCTATTTGGAGATATACACCGTCACTTAATCATTGGGAGCTCAGTCCCATCTCGGATTTTGAAAGAGAAGTCAAAAGACAAACTGCAACCCATTTCTTGGTATTTATTTGGCAAAATTGGCTTCCTTGACTATTTTCATTGTTCATTTCTTACACTGTAAATAAAACACACTTATAGTATTTCCTTGGTTCAGTTTAACATAATTTCAACATTTCCTTGTTCGAGTTCAACATTGTTTCACCAGTTCGTCCACAGACCATTTTCTTGAAAAGGACAAAAGTCTCCCACTTTTAGATAGCAGCTCCCTGATGTCCCCAAGTCAGATAAAATGCCTAATGTTTACTGAATCTAAAGGAAGTGGCTAGCGCACCTAAACGCGCACAGAGGTGAGACAGACTTGCCATAGCGTAAGTTAATGGAATTACAGAAACACAACCACGGTAATGCTGCCATATTGAAAACGCATGCAACGCTCTTGCTGATCTCAAATCCCTCAGAGTCTGTTTCAACCATCTCAGTGATCTCTCAGTGAGCAGGATGTCTCTCTAACTTCTTCCTTCCAGCTGTTCCCTTCAGGGGTCACCACAGCACCATCTAACACTACCCTCTGAACTAACTTCATGTCCTCTTTCACGTTGTCCATAAATCTTGTCTTTGGACTTCCTACAGGCCTCCTGTCTGGAGCCTCAACATTTTAGCCTCTGCTGCCTCCAACTCTGAACCATACATCAACGCAGGTCTCACCACCATCTCCTACACCTTTCCTTTCATTCTTGATGATACTCTGTTGACTGTTGACCCTAAATATTAAAAATCCTCCACCTTCCTCATCCCTGCTCCCTGTAGTCTCATCGTTCCACTTGGGTCCTCTCATTCAGGCACATGTTAGATTTGTTTTATTTCGGTCATTTTTACAAGTGCATACACGAGTCAAAAAAGTACAAGACAAAACAAGTACAAATTAGATAAACAATATTTAAAATTAGATAAACAGTATTTACATATTTACATGTCTTCATTCCTCTACGATACCTCCACCTCTTTAGATGTTCCTCCACCTGCTCCGTGTTCTCAATACAGATCACAATGTCACCTGCAAACATCAGAGTCCATGGAGATTCCTGTCTAAGCTCATCTGTCAATCTGTCGATCACCATAGCAACAAGAAGGGCTTTCTAACATAAACTCGGTAATCAAGGCAGTTTCACATACCTGACACCTCCAGAGCTCATTCATAACAGCGTACAGGTGACCATCTGCATCTATGGCACTACAGTCTTCATAAAAGCTCACAGAGCCAAGAACAAAAGTGTCGTAAGTCATGCCTGCATGTTTAAAAGCACTGCATGGCTTTTACACAGAGACACCACCAGAAACTGAATCAGTGCTACCAGTCATTACAAATGATTTCAAAGATTAGTGCTTGTTTGCTAAGGCCCACCCTTGTTATTTGCTTTATGGGTGAAAAACCTTTGACATTTATTGGCTGTAAAAACTATAGATCGTCATTAGATGCCACCAGTCGTAACACAATGCAACCTGTCAACCTCAAAATAATTGATAAACTTTTACCAAACTGCACCTCCATAAAGCCTGACTGGGCTTGCGTTGCCCTCCTGAGGACCATGTACACTTGAGAGACAGTATTTAACTTTGCAGATCCAGTAAGAACCAGGGGTGGAGCCAGAGGGGTGGCACCTTTCACCCCTGACTCCTGATTGGACACCCCAAGTGCCTCCCCAGTTCACTGACCGGCAGCAGCACTAGTTTGAATAATGTGAGATTAGAGTTCATGAGGCCTCCTTAAACGTTTGTGTGGCTTGTTAGAACATATGGTTTACTGTAAGATTCTGCCTTGCATAACCTTGATGTGTCATCCAGCTGCTTTCTTTTGCATAGGAACAAAATGAAAAGACCACATATGAGGTGATTTTTGTATGTGATGTTATTTTTATTGCTGATGTATTTATTTTGATTATATCTACCTTTTTTGATTTTTTTTTTTTTTTTTTTTTTACAATTTGTTTTCAGCAAGGGATGACAGTGAAACAAGAACTTCTGTGTCTGAGGAAAAGAGTGAGCCAGAGCTGCAAGAACTTCTCTCTTCCTTCTCAACCACTGGATATTGTACATCATTACAATGATCACAATCATGTGTGTATATATGGGAGAGAAATAAAGAGATGCATCTGGTTTATGAAAATTGCAGAGAAAGCATTCTCCTTAGATACCAGGTTAGATGGTATAAGTACCCCCCTCGTAAAGGCTTTCCCACCCTCTGACCACCTCTCGTATAAAAGTCTAGCTTCGCCACTGGTGGGAACACAAACTCTCCCCTGTCTGCTGTCAATCAAAACATATCTTGCAGTATACGTTATATTTACTCGTAGACGTTAGCCTATTTATTGATGAAACTGTCTAACGTGAAATTTTCAGAACCAATGCCACGTCAGAATCAGTGAAGAAAGTAAGAGGGTTTTCCCAGAGGAGGTGGAAAAAAAAGGTATTAACCAGACAAGAGTAAATATTGGATAAGCTTACATTTTTGTGTTCTCACTGAAAGAGACAAAAGGGCTGCAAGACAGATGGTGACCTAACTTTACTGCTATTGATTAGTACGTCCAGTATTGCTTGGCTTATCTTCCATGATTTGTGCTTTTGACCTTTGTTGTTATAAGGCTGATCCTGAAGTTGTTCATTTGCTTCCTGGTTGTTCACAGTTCATGTTTGTAAAGGTAGCTGGGAGACGAGGTGTTGCTGCAAGTTTCGATAGCTAGCATACACATTAATATTCTTATCCTGAGTCTCAACGTGTTTGCTTTGAGCAGGTTCAGAAAATATCATGTAACTGTTGTATCATCTGTGAGTTAGTAGCTATAAAGCACACGTGATTAGATTGTTTTGTTTTCTGTCTAAGATTCTGCCTCGTGTTAACATTACATTTTGCTAGCAACATGGTGCCGTTCCTCTACTGAACACAAAACAGAACAAATCGCAAAAAAGTCAGAGCGTAGTCATATTTTAAAGAGAATACATTGTGCTTGTTTGACCACCTTGACTGGCTGTGGTTGGCCCGGACGGTCTGAGGACAAAGCTAAGCTAAGTGGCTGTGCTAACCGAGCATCACCTACAAGCAGCAGTCATTTCTGATGTGGCCACCAAAACGTTGCTCCAGTAGCAACATTTACAATGAGGCTGTGGTCAAAATTAATGTAAAGTAATATTAATAATCCATGTATCATTTCCATTTTTTAAAAAGTGACTGGTTATTTGGTCATTTGTTTTTAAATCAGATATCAAAAGTGCTCGGAAGCAAGTGTCAGAGGGTTCTTTACTCCACATGATCTGAAAAGAAAAACATTTGTCAGACGCAGAGCAAGAGAGGGTTTTGGTTGGATCGCCATATGAAAACCATTTTTAATCATATTTCCACAGTTCATGTCGCAAACACTGCCAGACTGGTCCATCATCTGGCCAGAGGCTCATGACTGGCTATCACATGTTATTTATCAATTAAAAGTCCCATAAATTCACAATGGGATTTGAAGTTCAATGCATATAACATGCTAAACTATCGTTATTTAACTATGCCGAGGTAAAACCAGATTTATACTTTATGGAACCTTTAATATACAATCAGTGGGCGCAACGTAGTAAAAAAGAAATCAAGGCTTCAAAAGCATTCTTCAGAAAACACAAGTATGTATTTTGACTATTATGTTTTGTCTATGAATTGTCTTTTAAGTTGACCAAAACAAATAACCACCACTACCATCACTGCAAATAATTTTTAACTCCCATCTGTTCTCTTTATGTTATATTAAATGCTCATTGAGCCTCATTTACTAACAGTGCGCACAAATCTGTGTGTAAACTGTGTGTGCGAATGTTTGATGGGATTCATTAATAAGTTATTACATTTTGGGTTTTATTACATTTTGTTTATAACATTTCGGGTTGTTGCTCTAAGAAGCCCAGTTGATGCTCTACAGTGTGTGGTCCACATGCACGGAGTGCCGGCATACTTTCATAAACACTGATCTAGACGACCCCCTCACCTTTCTTGATCACACAACCTGAGATCCAGGTGAGTCCTCAGCAGGAAGGATGAACACTCATTGCAGGCGTACCTGCAAATGGGCCACAGAAACTGGTGCAAATGGTATGAACTGATGTGTTTTTGTTGGTCAGGGTTCATGGAGCCCCTGAAGAAATGCTGCCCTGGGCAGCTGTCCATGGCGCCCACAATGACTGTACAGCTATAATAACCGCCCAGAGCAGAAACCACTAATGCACCACATTATACATCAGCAACAACAGACACCCAGTCCCACTTACACTTATTAACACAGCCAGAATCATCAAACTTTCCCCTGCGAGTCACTATTTTCCGCCCAAAAGTCGCCATGATTTTACGCAGGAAAATTGACGGAGTGAGGAGTCAGCCCTGGTGTACCGATGAAGACTTTTTTTAATGCACCAAATATTTTTTGCTGCAGACAAATTGATTTCCTCATGGAGGAAAAACAGATTATTTCCGTGGAAATCCGTGATTGGTGTGGTTGAGAGTGAAAGCTGCTGTGAACAGCACATCTGAGATCTGGAGAAGTGCCCTGAGGACCTGCTGTAATATGTGTTAATTGTGGACGACGTTTGTGATGTTAAACCAGTGTAAATGTGCCATGTCTGTGATTTGTAAAGTAAAAATTCCAGCCCAAATTACCTTCCCTATTTCAGCCAACACAGAGGTCATGGCATAATTTTAATCTAGCGTGAACCCACATCTCAGTAATTCAGTGATTTGTGGGAGGGATTTTATTTTATTTTTTTACGTTTCCTCTCGCCGCCTTTTCTTTTTCCCAGTAAATTTATGGCGGCAGCAACGGATAACGTAATCGATGACATTTTGGGAGAAAATTCAAGAGATTTGTCAACATTAAACTGGAGACCAATAAAACAAAACCAGTTCAGAACCAGCAGAAGAGCAATGACAAAATGAATAACTTGCATAGCCGCATGCTGTAAGAAGACATGCTACATCGAAGGTGCCGGTTACTGTTCTGTTTACTGTTACCATGGACACCAATGTCTTGTTTAAGTTACCATTTTATTGTTTCCTTACAAATGCTCTGTAAGGGGCAGATACTTTTTTGCAGCACTGTACATCCACAAAGTCAAAGAGTGTTTCCAGCACCTTGATACATTTCATATCACCAAGAATTAAAATCGTTATAAAGGCAAAAACTAGTCCAGCCTGTTCTATCATGGTGTACCTGAAAGTGCCCAGTGGCAGCGTCTGTGCTATTTCACCGTAGTACAACAAGGAAGGAGGACACTTTCCCCCTGGAGACAGCAGATGGGCCACCTGAGGTTCTCAGGTCTATGATCTGACCTATGCTAACAGTCTTGAGGCCACAGGGGATTTTTGTGGCAACTTTCTGTGTTTGGTCTGGTTTCCACCGAAAATCTCAAACACAACTTCACCCTGTGTCCTCAGGTTTCAGCGACTTACTTAATTTCCTAAAAGTTCTGATTCTGTACAGGTAATTCAGAATATTCAGGGTAGCACCTACAACCTTGCCACAAACTTTTACAACATTAAAAAGCCTGTTCTTGTTTTTTAAGCTAATTAAATCATACCAGCAGACAATAAGAGTCCAGTCTGAATAGCCCATTGCCTCCATTACCCGTGTTCATCATGTGAACAGGTTCGACGGTCATTCTCAGAGATGGTGTCAGTGGGGTACTGTCCCTCTCTAAAAAAAGACAAACAGGATAAATAAACTCATGTGTTTTTTTTTTCAAAGTGATGTGACTCACATTACCTGTAAGTATACTGTATTTTTTATCAAAAGGCAGGCTGTTGTGGTTTAATCTGAATGCTGTACCTAAGTAATTTCACGTGGTTTTAAAACCAAAGTCAGGAGTCCTACATTGGTGTTTTTGTAAAAGAAAGTCTGTACGTCTTAATCTAATTTGTTAAATGTGGGTCTTTGCTCTCTTTATTTCAATAGAAAAGGAACCAAGAAAGAAACGTACCAATGTCAATATCAAAAGACTTTAAATGAAATGTAGAAAAAGAGGTAAAAATAAGATCCACTCCAAATGGCAGGATGCCACATTGTTGTAGCGTGAGAGATCTGAAGTGACCAAAGCCTGAGGTGTAAGTTTACAGTTTGTGCTTTCATAACTAGCATAAACTCAATATGAAAATCACATTTGATTTTTGATTCATGGCTCTTTCCAGGAAGGAACTCTTATTCCCAAGCTGGAAGGATTTGCATTATTAGTTCACATATTAGAAGATGGCCAGCGGCTTTGTCATCAGTTCATTCATTCACACGCTCACCTACAGATGTTTGTTTTGCTAATGATTTACAAATTTATTTGCCCGAGTCAAAGTGTAAAAAGTCAATTGAACCTCTGCTAATCTGTCTCAAGGAAGCCCAGTCCTGGTTGGAGAGAAACTTTCTTAATCTAAACATAAACAAGACAGAAATAATAGTTTTTACGGTCATGATAGTATGGTTGGTCCTTTGTGTACTGTAAGCAATTTGTGAAGAATCTTGGTGTGATTTTCGACTCTGGTTTTAAATTTGACAAACAGATTAGTTCAGTGGT
>JBAMYA010013048.1:0-17380 GCA_037176975.1 Arrhamphus sclerolepis | reverse complement strand
TGCAGATTCAGTCTTCCCAGCCTGGTGCAGGTCTACAATTTGGTTTCTGGTGTCCTTTGACAGCTCTTTGGTCTTGGTCATAGTGGAGTTTGGAGTGTGACTATTTGAGGTTGTGGACAGGTGTCTTTTATACCAGTTCAAACAGGTGCCATTAATACAGGTAACGAGTGGAGGACAGAGGGAGAGCCTCTTACAGAAGAAATTACAGGTCTGTGAGAGACAGAAATCTGTCTGGTTTGTAGGTGACCAAATACTTATTTTCCACCATGATTTGTAAATAAATTATTTAAAAATCAGACAATGTGATTTTCTGGATTTATTTATTTTTCTCATTTTGTCTCTCATAGTTGAGGTATACCTATGATGAAAGGCCTCTCTCATTGTTTTAAGTGGGAGAACTTGCACAATTGGTGGATGACTAAATACTTTTTTGCCCCCCTGTATGTTCCTCCTGGATCAATAAATAATAACGAAGCTTAATTTCTGTTTGGGGCTTTTTTTTTCCTGATGTGTCAAATAAGTCTTTTCTATCAAAATATGTAAATCAATATCAGCTGCTGCTATTCTTAAAATAAAGTCAACTGAATACAAGTGGTTTAATGGAGGTTGGCAGTAGTGTTGTTAGATACATGGTTATATGATAGATATGAAGATCCAAGGGTGATAAATCCCCCATTAATGTGATTTTGGATCAATTTCTTATTCACAGGTCTGAGCACAACCACATAGAAAGCCCATGACATAAGTAATGTGATGTTCCCTTTGATTATCGAACTGACTTAAAAAAAAACTTGTCTCTTGAAAGAAACCCATTCCTTTCTTACTTGTAAGAGGTGGTGTTTGACATCAAAGACGTGGTTGAGCCCAGCTCTCAATCAATGAGCCTATTTGCAAACAAGAGAGGAATCGTTTCCAATCTACCTTTTTAATTGTGTCAAAAAAGTAGAGAGGTAGATCTTTCATGTTGAAGCAGTAAGAAAATGCCTCTGTCAGGATTAGTTACTTCATGAATGTGCAACAAGATGGATAAGGTCTCGCCTGTGTCCTTGTCTTTGTATGCTCCACTTATGGTCCTACAAAGTCAAGTTTTTCCATCAAAAGAAACAACAGTCTCAAGAAAAAGAAAAGGAAAGGAAAGGGAAAGATCTTATCCCTATGTTTGTCCTGAGGACTATTTATGATTCTGTATAGCTTATAGGATTATAATGCAACTTGGAGCAGAAATTTATCATGGCATTATTTTGATTATCTTATGCAGTGTTGAAACATTTGTATGCTTAGTTTTGTCCATTGATGTATCATACTGATCGACTGAAGACTGATGGACACTTCCAAGTTTACATTTACCCCCAAGACTGTCAACACCAATATTATAATACTAATTATAAGCTATGCAACTCATACTGTCTAAAAGGCGATATTGTTCACACTTGACTGTTTTTGTTTATACTAAGTAAAGTATCTTTTAGTTTTTCTAATTTTATAGTGCTGCTGGCCCTTCAGAGTACAAATGTTTGTTGTTTTTAGTTTTATGGTGATATCAGTAAAGCCTTTGACACTTGACAGTAAGTCTCCTCCAACACATGAAACCATTCTCAGTGGAGTCGATATCTGGACTTTGTAGTTTTCGATCCATGAATGAAAATGGTAACTTCCTGAACCACTCTTTCACAATTTGAACTCAGTGAATGCTGACATTGTTATCTTGGGACTTGTCTGTGCAATCATGGAAGAAAAATCTATTGATGGAAAAACTTGGCTATTTGGTATTGTCAGCTAGGAGGCTGACCTCATTTTTATTTATTTAGTTTTTTGAAGTACATAGACCTGACCAACTGAAGCAACTCCAGATCATGGCACTTGCACAGCAGGCTTGATGCATGATGGGTGTGTTATTATCATTCTTCTTGATTCCTGATTATCCCATCACTCTGGGAGTGGGGAAATCCCATACTCTTATACTTCCAGAGGGTTGTGTATTCACCTAATTCTAAAACTTGGCTAGGACCAGATGATTTTGTGTGTGTTCATGTGCATGTCTGTTTGTCCTCATGAGTAAAACTGTAATGATTTGAAAATGAGACTGATCCGGTTGAGGGTTTCCTCCGGCCATGTATAAGTATCCCACGTTCTGTGAGTAGACTCGTAACAGTAGAAGTTGGGAAAACACTGCAAGGTAAAATAAAGGGCAAATTTCAGTTTACCACTGATGTTTCAAATAGAGGGTGTCTGAGGAAAAAAGTATTGATTTAATCACATAGTCCTCTGCACCTAATTTATTGATTCATTATTTTCAATTGTATGCACCAAGGATAGAGAAAGTATTGTTTGACTGGGTAATCAACAAGATGAGCAAAAGTGGTGGTAGAGTGTATAAAAGTCAGGAGAGATAGAGGCTAAAAAGCAGATGTAAAAGCAGAGTGTGGCTGTGACACAGTCTGTGTTTTCCCTCAGTGGCATTCACTTCCTTGCAACCCCAAAGAACAATTAAATTCATCCAGCCGGTGCTTATAGCATCATACATATTGCATATTTTTCTCTTTGTTTTGTTTTTCTGTGTGCCAACAACCAATTATATTTAATCTATGACATTTTTTGCACCTTTTCTGAACAGTTAGTCATGCTTGTCTAAAAATATAACACATAGAGCAATCTGACCTGACAACTCTGTCAGAAATATGCGCTTGCACGGAGTGACGAGGGATGTCACATCCATCCTACAGTCTTCAGTACTCACTCACACGACAGTGCTGATATGAAGTTTGATTTGGGCTTCATTACACAGTCATATGTAGGTCACAGGCTTCAGAATGGTATTTAAATTTTAAACAAAAAGATTATTTTCTGTGAAAACCTTTTGAAAAATCAGAAAAAAAGAAAGATGTCCTCCCTTCAACAATACACAACTGATTCATAAAAAGACTAATTTAAAGCTTTTTTTTTAAAAAAAACAACCAGCTACTATTAATTAGTATTTCACAGCCAAAAGCACAGATGTAACTTAATAAAAAACAATGTCTACAGCAGAGATCTAAAGCCTTCCAATTTCACTCTGACATGATAAAAAATGAAGAATACTGATAGTAGTACAAGTTAGAGTCATGTTAAGGTTTACACACCAGTTTGCAGTGAACACTTGATGTTTCACTTATGGTGTTTGGGACTTTTGAACTCTGGACTGTAATGTGACCTCTGTCAGGGTCACCATGTCTAGCTTTTCTCTTTTGTTTCTATGTAACTGTATACATGTATAAATGCATGTGAATATGCCCTCTTCCATAGGATTTACAATAGCAAGTCGCAGCAGAGTGCAGCTAAATAAAGTCTTCCAGAGTCAAGTGTAAGGTCAGCTGTCTGATAGCTAAAGCTGGGCCATGAAGCCACACTGTTACCTTTGGATGCTAAGCTACATCAAAATTACAGAAATGAAAAAATAAAGAAAATGAAAGAAATCAAGTCCAGAATTCAACATATTTGGAAATGATATGAAGGGACTGTAAGAAAGCAGGGCATAAATTAATGCCTGCAAACCTTAAAGAAGTGGAGAAAATCTAAAAAGAAGAGTAGAACAAAATTCTTCCATAACAATATGAGAGACTGATAATGGTATACAGAAAATGATGACTTAGTTATAACTGTTACAGGAAGTTCTGCAGGCTATTGAATCATGGAGTAGACTTTTTAGAGTAATATGTCATAGGCTCTCTGGAGTTGTACTGACTTAACTCTGAGACCTGATGACAAACAGATAGCTTTTATGTGCTGTTATCAAATTTTAGAATTTAATGAATGCCTGCTTTTATTTTCACATGACTTTACTACATAAAATAAATGGGAGCTGGGAGACCCCTGTTACGCTAAGATTATAGCAGGTATTAAAAAATATTGATGGATGGCGTTTCTTCATCCCATCACACTTTGCATTTGTGTTTCAAAAACACTTTGAAATTAAAATTTTGCTGCCAGGCCTACATTCATCCTAGTATCTATGTGTAAAATATCAATAGGTTAAATGCAGTCTTTACAATATTACCCGCTATGGCTCCTCAGCAGCTTTAGAGCAACAACTGGGTGAAGATATGCTGCAGATCTGTGTTCGCTAATCTTGAAATTGCATGGAGGGTGATTGTTGCTGAAAGTAAACAAACTGCATGTAAGTGAGAAGCAGCTCCTCTGAGGGAAGTGGAATTACACTGCTGGATAAGAAAACATAGATTTCTAAAGCAGCTATTCATGTTCTCAGCTTTCCAAACTAAATGTCAAGCCGCACTTCCTCAAGCTTTTGGGGGCTGGTTCGCGCTGAGGCCGTGGCGAGTTCTTCTGCAAAGGATGTAAACATTCCTGTCATAATGCCTTGAAGACCATCGAGAAGTCCCACATCAAAACACTTTCTCGAGCTGTTCTAAGAGCAGAGAAAGCTGCTGTGACGGTGGCTGTCACTATCCTTTTGTTGCCTCTACTCTCACTCTTCCATATAGTTTCTTGGAGCATGAGTTACTATTCTTTAGCTTTTTTTTTTTTTTTTTTTTTAAAGACAAATAAGAATGGATTTAAATACCCCATCCAAATGGTCAAAAATTAACCCATACTGTCACTGTGTCTTCTTTTATAAATTTCACTTACTGTTCCTCAACACAAATAAGAACAGAGACTGAAAGGGATGATGATTGAGACCAAGAGAAGCAAACCCCATTCATGTATATTGTGTATTTCTGTGTAAATCAAATGATTCAAAGACAGAGAGAGAGAAAGATAGAGAGAGAGAAATTGTGTGAGGCTGCTTGTTAAAGATACACATTGAAATCTACGAAGGGGAGTCTAAGTTGTGGAATGAGTTTGAGTTAAATAACAAAGAAAATGACTTCAACCAAACTAAAACTATGTTGATCTTGTTTTGTAACCCACTTCAGAACTGAACTTTACCTCCTCCGTTAAAGCATCCATCACACATATAGCACCAGGTTGAGGACGGGTCATTTTCCCTCACTTGAGCAAGTCTGGAACACCTGTTTAGTCAGAGACAGGTGGAGCCAGACAATGAGGCACAGGGGGTTTATCTAGAGCAGCCGTTTTAACTGTAAAACCTCTGAAAACAGATTTATTGGATAAGCTCCTGAAATTGTACTTTCATAGCAAATGTCACTTACACCATTAACTCATTATTATGCTGACTTCTGAATGAATATAGTGTTTCACTTCTACAGTGTGCACTGCTCTAATGTTCCTCAGGCTACTGTAGATATACAGCATGCAGAACAAATTCAAAATTAAAGGCCTCAAGCGGTCTCTGTGCAGACCCTGATTTTATTTCAATATATCTTCAACTCATTTAAGAAACTTTGCTATATAAACTAAAGAGAGACATTATCCTTCCATTTTAACTATGCATCTGCATTCTCTTCACTTAATCTTATTTTCTTTTAAAGGGTCCAGGGTTCAAAGTCTATCTTGAATGCCTTTAGACAAGAAGCGATACATCCTAAACAGACCTCCAGTCCATCACTGGCACGACACTAAAACCTATGCACACCATTTAAGAGATGCAAATTACCGTAACATATACAGGTTTGGACCGTTTAAGGAAATACGAGTGTTGACAGGGACACTCAGGAACACACTAAAAACAAAAAATTAACAGTAGAGGTTTGAGACAGAACGCATATTGGTCTGAACCAATCTTGCATTGACATAGACATGTGTGGAGACTTTGAACCAGTACATCCCTTCAGAGTGATTAGGACAGAACCAGCAGGCCTTCACTCAAGCTGCCATTGGTCTTTACTGATGATGAGGGGCCTCTATGGTCCACTCAGCATCTCTTCTCCGTCTTCACATCAACTGCACAGTGAGGTGTAATGGTTGAAGCAAAACAACTATGCAAAACCAAATAGAAGACAAAGTCAGCCATTACCTGAGTGTAGAAAGAGTGGCATTTTAGACTTAATTCTCCACTTTCAGATTCTTGGAAATGTGAGCTCTTTCTTTTGCTCCGAGTCTAACAAAGGAGGAAATAACACCTTTCAAAATCAAGCCAATCAAAGTTATCTTTACTTCTTTCTTGTGTGCTAGCTTCCAAATTGTGTCCAATTCTGCCATAGTTAGTGTGTCACACTGTCAAAATCAAAGGACACTTTCTTTGTTTTTCAGAGACAACGCTGGTTTGAAAAAATGCTAAATTTGATATCTTTTGGGTTAAAAAAAAAAGACTCAACACAAGGGTGAACTAAGCACAAACCTCTCCTCCAAAAGGAACAATTTAAGATGGGAAAAGTGAATGACCTGAATAACCCAGAATGCTTTTGATCTCCCACCAAAATGTCCTTCAATAGTTTCCATCTGTGTCGTTTCTGCTCATTTCATTAAAGAGCCCCTGAAGCACAATCATCTAAATCTCATGATGTTGTGTGATCTTGGTAGCATTTTTTTCCCCATCACCTTGGTAATTCGAGAAAATCTTACATGTGAGACTGACAAATCAGTTCTTTTCTCATTTCAATTTTCTACCCCCCCCACCTCGTTTCTTCAGCACTTTCTTTACATGTTTTCACGATTATTATTGTGCCGTACATGTTTTGCTTAGAGGATACCCTGCTCACGCTACTGATTCACAACTGCCCCTTTATTCTTTCAGAGAAAATACATCTGTATTCTGGCACTGTAAGTGCTGATTTGTAAGATAAGTGGGTGACAGAGATAAAACTTTGCGCGCCTACATGTGCATGAATGCATAAACTGAACGCTGGGTAAGATTTTGTCAAATACAGATAACTTATGAAGAGGATCCTTCAGTTCTTAAACCAAACTCTGCATGGTCTGGCTCAAATTCAACACCAGTTCAAAACATTATTGACTGAGTCGTTAATCCTTTCTCGAGTTTTGCTGCCTTGTCACCCTCACTCACAGTCCAGATAAATCAGTGCAGGTCAGTCTTTAATGAGCGGACTACTGCTAGCTTCCCTCCAAGCATCATTAACCTGTCTGTTTAAAAAGGACACAGGAAGGAAAGAGGGCTTTGGCTGTGTCCTTTAATCACTCACTCACAGTGTCTTTTCTCGCAGTTGCCCAAATGGAATCGATTGGTGTCTATTGGTCTTAATATTAATCCAGCCGTCAAAACACATGTAAGTGAGGTACTGCAATTTTCAACTGAGAGTGGCAGTGAGAGAAACAATCTCCAGCAAACCTCAACAGATAAACATGTCCAAAACACCAAATTAAAGAAAAAAACAACTTTCATTCAACTTTTTCATTTGCACTGTTTGCAAACTGAAAGTGTTACCTCGAGGATAATTGTGGATAATGATGGGGACTCGCCGCCATACAATGAAAAGAAAAAGTATTCATTTCTTGGCCCCCTAGGGCTTGCTTTCCGACTACAACGCTCTGATCACATGGGCATCAGAGTTGGAAATGGTAAAAGTAAATGATAAAGAAAATGTAAATAGCGTGCGGCCATCTTGTTACTAAGCAACCAAACTTTGCAAATTGCCCAATTTGCAACCCACACTTCCTGCACAGTTATTTGTTATATTAAACTCTTTGTAAAAGTTGTATGAATGAACCACTGTTAGTGGAGCCAATTGCAACCAGAACAAACTTAAGAAAAATACAAAAGTTTAACCCAACAAACACTCTTGTGATTTATTCATTATAACGTTAAGAGTTCTAGATTATTCACACAATCACAAATAGCATTTTTATTCTTTCAAACCCAATGCAGCCACTGCTGAAAGCATCCAAAATGCTGAAAGAAATTTATTTTTCCTCACTCAGTTCTTGTATTTGAAAAGGACAAACAAGTTTTCTCTGGGACTAGATAGGTAAGGCTGAGGATCGGGCCATTATTCAGTTATTTTTCACATTTTCGGTGGTTTGCAAAAGCATTACATCACTTGAGTGGTTATAATGGACCTTATAAATATCAACTCTACACTTTGATATAAGATATTGATTACTCTACAGACTTACAAACATACTTGCCAGTTAAACGAGCGTTCATGTGCATATGACATTTGCGTGTGAATTAAAGATAGCTTGTTAAAATGACACATGCTGAAAAGCTACGATTACAGCAAAGTAGTAGTTTTTGGGGCCTTCATTGGGAAACTTTGTACAAGCATAGCTAGTTCATGTTCTGTCATGGTTTGAGCCTAACTTTGACCATGTTGCATAAACGTGTCCTAAGAGATCTGATCACCAGTGGCCAGTGTTTAGTGTATGTGTGTGTTCACTGCTGGCATCAAATGTGTCTTAAATGATCTAACCTTCCTGCTGTATATGCAATTAAACACACTTGATTTTTGCTTCCAAACACCAAATGGATTGTCATTTTTAATCGCCAAAGAACCATTTAATCAGAGCTGAAAAGGTTCCACTCGACTCTGTTATTCACTAGTCAGTGTGGAATTGTTTTGTCTTAGGATTTTGTATCAGTGAGTGTTACATGACACACAGGCTTTGTCCTGCGGGTGTAGAGGTTGGTCTGAATAATGATAAGATGCCAGATGGTCGTCGTCAGTCAGGCTTTTTCCTGTGGGTCTGGAGAAAAGACTGCCCTGTTCAACATCATCACCCTGTCACAGCAACCAAAATGGACATGTAAATAAGACAAGGACAGCAAATGACAGCTTGCATGACGCTTATTGCTCCCTTCTTCACCTCTCTGCTCTTTGGTTGAACCTCACTGACGCTGTATCTTCGGTCTTCATCTAACTCCTCTCGTGTTCCATCTATCACATGCAAATCAGTGTGGTGCCCGCTGTCTGCTGACTTTGGTGGTCACTGTTCAAATGCTTTTTATTTCATATTCATGGACTTGGAAAGGTAAGTCGCACATCAGGAAATCATCTCTCTGAAGCAACTGAATACTTAAATCCATGATAGCGTGTTTGGATAATATTTGGATAAATTGAATATGTACATTTGGAGCTTATTCATAATTCTTGAAAATATTGTGATATCCACAGAGTTTGGCACATCAATAACTTACTCAAAAATATCAATATAAAAATAAATAAATACAAAATGTGGTTTATATTTAACTTTAGTTCTCATTTATGACCCTCACACTGTATTTTTTTAATCTTTTCTTTCTTTTTTAATCTATATACTTTTTAAGCCTATTTTTAACCTGTATACCATACTTTATTTTTGTGTAGAAAATTATAATGTGTCTATTTTTGTGACAATTTTTGTGCCTATTTCTGCATATTTAAATCCTACTTTTTGTCTGTGCTGTAACGAGGAAATTTCCCACAAGTGTGATTAATGGAAGACTTTCCATGTCTGTAGAAGTAAAAAAATATATTTTCAATTAATAGTAATAACAAAAATGATAATAATTACAATAGTTTCTCAGTTTTAAATCATCAATATGTGAACGAGCTACAAGGTCTGATTCTGCAGCATCTGTGGCTTCAATAGCAGTACTCCACATCTTTCTGCTCGTGAGCACTTGAAAGCTTCATATTTGCATATACCCAAATTGAGCAAACTTTTCAGGCAAAGCCTATCTGACCTAAAGCATCAGTGTTAATAAATTAATCAGACATGTTAACTGGTTCAGACAGCTTTGCTGGAATTGCATCCATGCAGTGCAAGCATATAATAGCAAAGCGTTAATATGGAGACCACTGAATTTCTCTTGAGATGCAACTCATTTCTCGTATTTCATTCATTCCTTGCTTGTCGCTGGAAATCATTTTAGCAATCGTTCTGGTTTTCTATCATGAAGAGTCCTGAGGATTGAGGAGGAATCTCCACAGAGGTCTAAGAGAAGTTATACAGGAACGCTGATGTCTTTTACCAGACCGGCAAGCTCCTTCATTGGAAATCTGTCAACCACACGATGTTCCAGCAGATTAAACAACCAGGTTAATCCCAACTTTAATTATTATCTGTTTCTTTCTTCTTTTAAAAAATGAAATATGAAAATAATATGTTTCTAATGATTTCAATAATGGATGATATAAGATTGAATTTGTGTTTAAACAAAACAAAAAAAATCTTCTAGATATCTGTTAAAGAGTCAAATTGGAAACATGTGCAATAAATCAGAAAAAAAAAAAACTGGGTTAAGACTGACTGAGGCAATTCATACATAAATAAATACGTAACCACTGGAGTTGTTGCTCTCACAAACGGGCTGTTCACACATCTGTTGCCTGAGCATGCTGCACTGACACCACTTATGATAAAAATCTGTCAATGGGCAAACAGTCAACGGGAGCGCTGATGATAGGAAAAGGTGATAAGGTTTGCTGGCATTTGTGTCCCAGCGAGGGTGAACGGCCCTTGGGAGTGGCCTTGTCATTTACAGAAATGACAAGGCCATTACAGAACCATGCACCCACACATGCCATGGTTGGTGACATCCCTCCCACATGTGCCAAAACATTGCTCAGACACCTGGTTCTTATGACAAAAGACGTAGAAAAAGCAGAAAGGGGCAGACGGAGAGAGAGAAAAATAACTCAGAAACTGAATGTGTGTACTTCAGCAACGTGGACATCTTCTAAATTAACTGAAGAATAAGAAAGGAAAAGAAACTATTTAGGGAGAAATATTTTGATGAAAGAGCAGTTATTATTTTCCTGACTTAATACTACCTACAACATTTGCCATGATATGTTTGGTTGGCCAGCAGCTGTAAATTTGGGTTTGCTAAAAAAAACAAAGCTGTAAAATGATAAAGTCTTTGAAATATTAATAAGACATTTCTCATATTTTGTATTTGGCTCTATACCAAGTTGCATCTTGAGTAAATGCCTTGGCTAGCGTTCAATAAACCTACGACAGACCTCTGGCTGCATATGTGAAAACTCTGGAAGCAGAATTAGTGGAGACTGATAAAAGTGCTTGATTTCTCAACCTTTTTTTTTTTTTTTTTTGCTATTGGAACATGATTAACATAAGATTTCAAGTTGACATATTGTGGTTTTGTTGAAAAATTCTGAGGTAGTTCTCTTCACTTTTTTTTTTTTTTTAATATCCAACTGCTGCCACTTAGTGTACTTGGTACTGAATGCCTCACATTTACTTTTGACTCATTGTTGCTGAGCAACCATATCTTTTGTAATTTTCACACACGCACTGCAGTTCTGAAATTTTCCAGACATGTGGTGCTGCTTGGGAGAGCTCAAATGTCCAAAAACATTCATTCCTGACTTCCTTCAAGATTACTTAGCCAGTACCTAGAAAGATGTCTTTTTTTTTTTTTTCAGTCTTATTTAATTGTATTTATTTTTCCTGATGTAACATGTTGTGTCCCTGTGACCCTGCATAGGACATAGTGGGTATAGATAATGGATGGATGGATATATACAAGTATGTATCTTCTCTGCATCTTCACTTTCATCTCATCTAGAAATCCATCTCCAACATCCCTCTACTGATGCATTCACTGTGCCTTCTCTTAATGCATCCAAACCACCTTAAATTCACCCCTCTTATTTTGTCTCCATATCTTTACTTATTAATCTATTATTTTTTTAATCATATCCACCCACATCACTCCCAGAGAAACATCTAACACCTTCAGCTCTGCTTCATTCATCAGTCTCAGTCAGGAAAAGGGTTGTAATAGCTTTTTATTTGGATATTTTAGCAACAAAATTACATAAAATTACATAAAAAATACTGGGTCATTAAAAGTACAACTGTTTATAAAATGACAAAAAAAAAAAATCACATTATTTTTATTGAATGTCAGAATGTAATACAAATGAATTCCACCGTGCTAGCTCAGTTTCATCTGTCTGCTAAAGTTTGAATGAAATGAAGTCGTGCAACAGGGACTTACTGATCCCATTCACACCAGCGAATCTGAAACAAAACAGCTGAAGGAGAGATGAACAAAGATTTTTGCAATGGCCCAGTCCAAGTCCAGACCTCAACCTGTCTGAAATAATGTGGAATTAAATGAAAAGGGCTGAATGAAAAAAATAAGGGCCTGTAAACTTCAATGACTTGAGGCATCAATGTAATGAAAAGTGTGGATGCTGTGCATTGTACGTTTGGATTAATTTATTGTTTTACTGCATTCAAATACCTTCTGTTTTATTTTTGACACAATGCGTTTCTTGCTGTGATTGATCATTTTTATCCGACAACATAAAAGATTATGTTCTTTGTTTTATTTTGTCCCTTTTTGCGTTTTTTATCAGATCTAGGAGCTTCTTCACTCTGTGGCTTTATGTTACTATTTGATGCAGATAAACTTTGTGTCTCAGTACTGTTTTCTACTTTTCCAGTCATGTTTTTGTCTCCGTGTGGCTCCGGTGAACCTTTTTGACTAAATTTATGACAAGCTGCTGTCAAAGTGTCCATATCACCAGGCTCCAGATCACGTGTTCCTTCACCATCGACTTCTTTTACTTGTTCATTCGTTTGTCTGGCAGTTTCCAGTTGTCTCTTCAGACTAATGTCTCCAGATGGACCACTGTCTTGGGCCACTTCACTGTCTCCATAGTGCTCATGTGTTCTGTCAGAGGAGTTATTCACATCGCTTTTAGGTTCCTGACTATTGAGTGAAGGATGCTGTTCAGAAGCAACCATCAGCTTCTGACTGCCTTCGTACACATCAATAACTTTGTCTTGATCTGTCATCCTTTTCTTCTCATCTTCCTGTTTTTCCACATTAGTTTCTCCATCTAAGTTCTCTCTAACAGTGAAGACTCTGTTCTCACCAGTCCCCTGTCCTTCTGCTTCCCCAGCCTCCTCTCTTTCACTGGTTTTTAGAGGAGGTTCATTTTGCTTACAGGTGCCACTGATGTTGTGTTTGCAGGTGATCTGGTCTTCACGACCAGCATCCTCATGTCTAATTTCTGGTTGCAGATGTTTGTGTTGGTCATCACTGGCTAACGGCTCACTGTCCTGACTGCGGACTAGTTTGTCCCCGATATCCTCTTTGCTTTGGTTTTCTTTTCTCTGGTGATTCTCATCAACTCCGCTGTTGGCTCCAGTTACAACCAGCTTCTGCTTTTCATTAGTAACTGAACTGCTCTGTTTATCATTGAACATGTGTTTCATTTCAGGGTTACTTTCTTTCAATTTACACTCTTGAACTTTACCTCTGCTCTTTCCACCATCTCCTAATCTTTCAACGTCTAGATCCTCACTAGTACTGCATGTTATTGACGACTGTTTTTTACGTTTCTGTTGCTGATGGTTCACTGACGTGCCGCTGTCATCATCAGCTCCAGTCTTGCTGGCAAACACCTCCTCTCCTTTGCTGGTATCTTCAGAAGTTGACGCCGCTGTGATGTTTTTGGTAAAAGTGTCATCAGAAGGAACTAGAAATTTCAACCACATCAGACATAAAGTTAATTTAGACAATGTCAAAAAAAAGCAGCGTCATTAAGCACAGGGATGTTTGTCCTCTTACCTTTCCTGTAGAACAGTAGATACGCACAATAGGAGCTAATGGGATTGATGTGAAAATAAAGAGTAGAATAATATTCTCATATTTATCAAATGTATGATGGGAACAAGAGACAGATGAGAACTTACCTCATTTTGCGATCCCGTTGAAATGGTTGTTGTTTGACCTGACATAAGAGAAAGAACAAGAACATCTCTCGTTTAAAAATATACATTAAAGAAATTATATTTTTCCACCCAAATTCACAGAATAAAAGTCTCACCAAAGTCACCACGGTGTCATTGAAGTGATACCACTTTTCATCATCTGCAGATTTGATCATTACAGTGTAATGTCCATGTCTCAGATCACCAACATGCTCCACAAAGGCATACAGCTGATACGTCTGACTCTGATGAAAGACGACAGAAATCAGCAGCAGAAAAAAACAAAGAAAGACTAACGATAAAATATGCATTGTACCTGGCCTCCAGCTTGTAGTATGTCCAGTTCATAAGGAATGTCCACTTTGTGTTTGAGTTTCACATAATCCATGCTGTTGTAGTCAAACTTAAATCTCTTCAACAGCACCGTCAACACTTCTGGATGGTGTCGGATTTCAGCTTTCTAGGTCAAACACGTTGAAGACGACAAATAAATCAATACCCAGAAAGCAAAACAAGTCTGGAAAAAGACTTGATTCTAGTGCCTGTTCATTGTGAGTCTGAACAGAGCTGGGTTTTGTACATCACAGATTATTTCTGTCGTTTCTGGAAACACTCAGCTGAGTCTGCTGTTGTGTGTACGTACATACATATATGTGTACATACACATAAACGACTCATGACAACAACACTGAAGAACATAGTGACAACCCCCCACCCCCCACCCTTCCCACTGAAAACTGTGAAACTGTGTGATGTATCCTGTACCTGCTCCTTCCAATTTAAAGACTAACCCAGCTTGCTTTGAGTTAAATTCTGGCAGTAACTCCTCCATTTCAAAGTCACAAACAGATCAAAGAAACACATTCCCTCACTTCTAGGGGCAGTTTAGAACTAATTAGCCCGACATACATGTTTTTGGACTTTAAATGAAACTCCACACAGAAAACAAATCCAGCTTGGATTTGAACCGGGAGCCTCATAGTTGTGAACAACAGAGCTAACTACTGACATAATCCTGCCTGTATCCACACTGTACTCACACTTTGATGGATTCAAGTTCAAAAATGGTGAAAAAAAAATTGTTCCTTCATACTTACAATGGTACAGTCAGCTTTGGCTTTGCATTGCCCACAGTATACCTGGTTGTCTCCACTGATGTGTGATTCTTGAAAAAAGCGTGTAACCTCGTTTATCTGAAAAGGAATGAAGAGTGAACAGGTTGTCCTTAGGCTGATGCTATAAATGACACATATAATTTACTAAAGCATTACAGCAAAAAAGCTGTCAAAAGGCCGTTGTGTGCTTACCAGGCAGTAGTCTTTACTGTCTGAACCCTGCAGTGAAAGAGGCAAACTCCAAAATGGCTCATTGACTGTTGTGTTGCTTTTACATGAGAAGCATGTGCTCGTTCGTGTCAGCTCTCCTTGAAATATCTGCACATTCAGCACAGAGACCATTTTACTTTTCATTTCTATGTGAAGCATTCGTTCTTTGATAAACAGTGGATGATTGTTACCCGTGAGGCATTTGAACTGGTGTGCCTCAAAATCTTCTCGAAGTACTCAGCAGCATCATGTTGCTCATGCACTGTAGAGTCATGATGGACACAATTAAAATGCCTCTTTTTTAACCTTTACCTTTAAATTAATGAGTCTTATTAGCTTTTTTTGGCAAAGACAACAAACTCGCATTATAATGTCAATTTAAAAATCAAAAACTACTAATTACTGGTTTCCCATAATGCAAGTTTTATTTTTTAAACACACACACACACAAGAACTATTTTACCTCCTTTAATGCCCAGGTAGTTTGTGATATCCTGAGTTTGTGCTGTTTTCTTTTGTAGGATTTCAAACAGTTTGTTGAGACATGGATCGATGTATTTTTTGTCAAAGTTGGATCTACAATTAAAAAGAAAGAAAAAAACATCAAAAGAAACATGTCAGATATAAGGAAAAGGAGGGGTTTAAGGAGCAACTGAGGATTTAATTCCACAAGAACAGATGAGAGGAACACAGGATGAAAGCTTTGTGGCCAACCTGACAGCTTCTCTGAAGTCTCTGGTCATGAACAGCACCTGCAGGACGCTGTTCAGGTAACATGTTGCTCCTTGATTCTCCAAGCCGTGATATCCTGATGCGTTTGGATCCACAGGAAAGGCTGGATTTCTTTTAGAAACATTGCTGGATGAAGAATTGGCTCCCATCTGTTTGTTTTTACGCTTTCCACGTCCCATCTGCTCTGAAAGTATCTCTCCAGCACATGAACTGCTCAAAGCCAAATGATGAGTGGAATGTTTTACTTTTAGGAACCATTTTAAACAAATAGAGAGAATACATAGAATAGCTAAAACTTGGAATAGCATTTAGGCTACTCGTAGCCGAAGTCTCAGATTTTTAAAAGATGTTACTCTAAGAATCATTTCACTTGCCAGCAGAGTCTCAACACTTTCTGTTTCCTGTAAAGTCGCTCCTCCTGAAATGGTGCATTCACGGTAGTTGGAAATTATTCTACAGCCTCAGGTCGACCCCGGTGAAAGAAAACATTTCAACATGAAGACAAGACAGTGAGTATAATGACATCAGCAGACATCTGTCCACAGAAAAGCTGTTGAGAAGTTAGTGTCTCATTTAGTAATATCTGGATAGTAGATGGGCTGCAGCTGCAGCACTTTTCTAGTCTGGTTAACAGCTCACTAATAAACAGCACTTTGTAGTTTTTCTTTCAGTTCAGTTCACTTAAGTTTGTTTGTGAGGTTATGACACAAATCCTCAGCAAACGTAATATTAAAGGACTGTACAAAGGGTTTACACCGCTTCAAGACTCTAATTCTAATTTATAATTGTTATATCCACTTAAATTCAACTTTTTTTTATAACCCATTTCTGATTAAAGAAATCTCAATTCATTCTAATTAATGTATCCACATTTGGCAATGTGGTTTGTAAAACATCTTAAGGACCCCAACAGATTAAAAAATAAAAATCACTATGAGCTAGAAGGAACCTCCAACAAAACTATAGAAAGGTATGTAGATACTGTAAATAGTAAAATAGTAAAATGTAAATTTCTTTATACAGACTGCTTTCGTTCTGATAACAGTTATATTTTATGTGTGACGTGGGCACCCACCATCACAGTTAAAATCAAAGAATGTTTTACTTTCACTTTATATGAGAGAGCAGTCCTGAAGAGAAAACAAGTGCTTCACATTTTCCTGAACAAAATATACGCGACCAAAGCAAAGCCACAATGGTGGTTCAGTTCATTGTGTTTGGATGTGGAGGAGAAGCGATGACCATCGACACAGCCGAGACTGTGGAAGCGATGCAGCAGATGTCTGTACTGGAACTGAAGAAGAAAATAACAGAAAAGCATCCTGTTGAAAGGGCAGGTAGGAAAAAACAAAAACAAAGCTTCTTTGTTGTAGACTATATTGTTAATTAAAACCTGTTGTTTTCTAATACATATTAACTAAAACAGGTGGTTTCCTGCTCTGAAGACCAATGTCTGAGCCTTTTTTTTGGAACATTTCTAAATTCAGCTAGACTTTTTTTTTTCTTTTTTTGGGGGGGGGGTGTTAATTGTCAAACATGACTTATTTTTGATGTAAGGTCAAGCTTAGTTGAATCAAGCATGCTCAGTCTTGGCAAATAACAATCAAATTCTATAAATTCTACTTTTCTACACTGAAACATACAATTACACGCAAGTCTTCAACCAACTGCCTTTTAACGTATGAGCCATGTATATGTATACACATACACACATACATATATATATATATATATATATATATATATATATATATATATATATATATATATGTGAAAGGAGATACACATAAGATCTT
>JBAMYA010013028.1:0-17381 GCA_037176975.1 Arrhamphus sclerolepis | reverse complement strand
TATTTGCTTTGTTTGGACTTCATTAAAAAGGATTATTGAGTTTGTCACTGTGCTGAGCCCTGCATTTGAGTCCTCTTCCTTCTGCCGCATGACAATCTATATCTCTATACTATCTATACTATAAATGGGAGACAAGTTTAACTGAATTCTGAAGGGGGTCTTGTAAAGGCGTAGGCTTTCCAGCATCAACCATCAACGTTGGTAAATGGCAGAACTAACAGTAATTGGCATTAAAGAAAATTTAATTATTCTTTAAAAAGGGACTGCTGAATATTTAGTCAATTTTTACCTATTAAAGCACAGGTAGTTAATTGCAGATAGATTTTAACACACCTTTATGGTCAAGAGCTCTTGACCCAACACACCCAACACATAAAAGACAGGTCAAAACGATCCATCCATCAGTACGACTCTTCATGTTTCCACCTTTTTCTGCCCAGTGCTCGCTGGCAGTTTCAGGCGTCTGATTACAGTTGTCTCTCGTCTCCATGTATTGATCCTGCCTTAAGGGCTCGACTCGGGATGTATTCATGTTACCAGCATCCGCAGTGGTGATGCGTTGTTTCCCATGTTACTAGAAAAAGGACGTAAGTATTTTTTGTTGTTGTCAATCAGACATATTGCTCCCCCCTCTATTCCAGCTTCTTACATTCAGTAGCCATCACATTAATCTTGAGCTAATGCAGAACTTTTACTAATTACATTTTTTTTCCAGAATGTTTTTTTTTTAGGTTTTATATTATAATCAACAAAGACATACAATCCCCATCATTAATAAAAACAAAAACCACCCAACCCAGCCAACAGTGTCATCCTCTTAGTACATTCATAGTTGTCTATACAGTTTTTCCATTGCAACATTGCTCGTCATTTCTTTGTTCCATCGTTCCAGAGTGGGTCCATATATGTTCTTCCATCTTAAAGAAACAGTACATTTAGCCTGTAGCAGGCAGAAGTGTACTTCCATCTAGTTGGAGCTGTTCCAGAGGAATAATTATGAAAAATATAGAATTTTGCATCCACTGGAATAAAATGTTCAATTAACTTTTAAATGAATTCAAGAGTTTCTTTCCAAGTGTCTGACATTCCCACATACAGTGAAATAAAGTTCTCTTCTCTTTGTAACACTTAAAACAGACATCAGTGTTGGGATTAAATTTATGTAATTTTACAGCTGTAATTCAGTTCAATTCATTTTATTTATATCACGCGTATTTATGACAAGTCATCTCTAGGCGCTTTAGAAACCCAGAGCGTGACCCCTGAGCACATGACAACGTATGTTCTAAACAGCCATTTGTACTGTAATAGTCTGGATTTTGTATTAATGGTCTGGGTTTGAGCTGCAAGACGAGCCTTTTTCCAAACTTTTAAAGAAATCTCCAGGGCTGATATCATTCCGGTGCCGCGCCACCTCTCCGGCGTACCGATGAAGCTCAGAGCTTAGCTTTCACTCTCAACACACCAACAATAGGCATCAGGCATGAACATTTTCTGTGAAATTGCTGATTTCTGCAGAGATAATCTTTTTTTTCTCCACGAGGAAATTAATTGTCCGTGACAAAAAATAAAGTTTTCATCAGTAGCTACGCCAGGACTGACTCCTTATTGCCTCAGCTTTCCTGCAAAAAATCATGGCGACTTTTGGGCAGAAAATGATGAATCACAGAGAAACGTTTGATGATTGTGACAGCGTTGATAAATGGAGATAGAAAGAAAGAAAGAAAGAGAAAAACTTTATTAATCCCCGAAGGGAAATTCTAATAAATGGGACTGTGTATCCGTTGCTGCTGATGTACCATGTGGCGCAGTAGTGGCACTGTAGAGCATCAGTCTGGCTTCTTAGAGCAACAACCCGAAATGTAACAACGACCTGAAATGTTATTTAAAAAATGTAATAAAACCCAAAATGTCATAACTTTTTGCCCAAAATGTAACAACTTGTTATACTGGGCTGAAATTGCATCGATGTTTATTGTAATATTGTACACAAATGCCCCACCTCATATATACCATACTGTATAAGGGGGGTGAGCATTGGCATCCCCTCATAGATATATATAATCTCCATAAATCATTGACTCACTCTACGATGTAATGAATTTATTACACTATTAGGAGAAAAATATTTTGCCTGAGCCATAATGTAGTAACTATTGTGACCAAAAATGTAACAAGTTGTTACATTTCAGTTGTTGCAATCCTGATTTTCCCCAAATTGGTGAAAAACATGACAATTTGAAGAGTTCATTTAAAAAGGCAAGAGCTTGGTGTCCTATACATAAAGAAATTCTAAGAAGAGGATTTGGAGTGTTTTTGTTTGTGCAGAATAAAGATATAACTGTATTGGTAGTGGTAAAGAGTTCACTGACTACATCTGTACGATAGTTGTGTTCTATCACTGCGCTGCAGTCCAAATGCAGACATAAGTCCAAAACATGTGATCAAACAGCAGCAGCAGACCAGTAAATTTTATTGAAACCAAGAGCTTGTGCTCTGACTTTGCTTGTTAATCTTCAGCCGGGAGCCTTGTAACATTTTCAAAAAGAGCACACGGCGCTCATTAAACCCAAACCCCTGAAATAACACCCAGACAAAATCCAGTTCTGGACCCTCTGTGGGTCTCCTCATGCCAGTTTGGAAAATTCCCACAGTGTTCTCAGTTATTATGCCTTTATTTGTTCTCCAAGTCAGCAGGATCTCTTTGTAAATAACAAAAAATGTTACAATGTACGATAGATGATTGTACAAGTTACAAGTAGATATTATAAAAAAATAATAATTTTTTGTATTGAAGGACATAAACCACCTCTATGATGATATTTCATTATTCTCGGACTGAGTATTTTTGCAACTACTGTATCTGCTGCTCCTCCACACTGGAAAAAGCCAGTTGATGTGGTTCAGGCACGATCAAGATGCCCTCTGGACGCTTCTCAGTGGAGGTGTCCCACTGGGAGGACAACTCTGAGCAGGCTCAAGACCTCCACAGTAGTGATGACAGGAAGATTATCAGCTGGTCTGGGAACATCTCCATGTCCCCCAGAAAACTGAAGAAAGTAGCAGGGTAGAGGAAGTTGGGAGGTCTGAGCTCTCCTCCCATGTGACCCTGCCTCAGATAAACCGTAGAAAATCAACGGATCTGTAAAACCCGATTTTGAAATGCACTGCTTGGTTCAAAATGGAACAGACTAGGTTATGCACCCATCATGCCGAATGCTTTTGAGGATTGTGTTATGATTGGAGGTTCTGCCCCCAAAAAAGCTCACCTGAATATCAATGCTCTTCCATCTATACATTTATTTTATTTTTTTTTTCAACCTCCTTTACTCTCGTCGTAGGTTTTCTCGTCCTTTTCTTCCCTCCGTTTTCATTATTCACCCACGTCACCACAACGATCTTCACATATAACCAAATAGGAAGCAGTGCAGAAATATAACAGGTTCTAACATCCAGTACTTTTCCTGAATCTATCTTCTTCCCTGATGTCACAAACATGTTCCAAAAAAAAACAATTCAAGGACACATCATGTGTCCAGGGACTGGTCTCCACAGAGTCCAGATCTTTATCTTGATGAAAATCTTATGGATGTGCTGAAGACTTTAGGTCACTTCATGAATACAAGAGCTTTTAGAGAAAAAAATGCAAATCTGGATGGAAATAAATGTTGATAGTTTATAGAAACAGAAACAATGGCATTCTCATAATTAAAACTAGAGGTAGGTTTTAAATATTAAAATGGTAGTTTGCAACATTTTTAAATTCTTGGGCTGTTTTAAGACTTACAAACTCACAAAAATCAGAGTAGTCAGGTTGAGAGTTCAGATGTCTTTATTAAATGTTTTTTTTCCCCCATAACCTTGAACAAAATCCAATATCCCATGAAAATTTGAAGTTTGAGAGTCAAGAGATTTATAAAGAAATAAAAGGAAATTGTGCCTCTGAAACTAGTGCTTTTCTTTTCACTGCAAACACATCTGGTGTGACTAAAATAAACTTTAAAATAACTACAGTGCTCAATGTAAATGAGTACACCTCCTTTGAAAAGTATCATTTTAAACAATGTCTCAATGAAAACAATATCCAAAATATTGATAAGAAAAACTTTAATATAACATCTGTTTAACTTATAATGTGAAAGTAAGGTCAATAATAAAACTTACATTACACATTTTCTTCAGTTTTACTCAAATTGGGGTGGTGCAAAAAATGAGTACCCCCCACAACAGAAACTACTACATCTAATACTTTGTGTGGACTCCATGATTTTTAATGACAGCACAACGTCTTCTAGCCATGGGATGAACAAGTTGGCGTCATTTTGCAACATCACTCTTTGCGTTCTTCACCAATGACCTCTTATCGACTGGATGCTGGATGGAGAGTGATGCTCACCTTGTGTCTTCAGAATTCCCCACAGGTGTTGGACTGGGTTCAGATCAGGAGACATACTTGGCTACTGAGTCTCTTTCACCCTGTTCTTCTTCAGAAATCCAACAGTGGCCTTAGATGTGTGTTTGGGATCATTGTCATGTTGGAGAAGTGCACGATGACCAAGGGCACGGAGTGATGGGAGCATCTTCTCTTTCAGTATACATCAATAAGTCTGTGAATTCATGATGTCATCAATAAAGTGCAGCTCCACGACACCATCAGCACTCATGCAGCCCCACATAAGGATGCTGCTACCACCATGCTTCACTGTAGGCACCATTCATTTTTCTTTGTATTCCTCACCTTTATGACACCATCAGTTCCAAAAACATCTATCTTGGTCTCATCACTCCAGGGCATATTGTCTCAGTAGTCTTCATCTTCGTCAGCATGGGCCCTGGTAAACTCTAGGTGGGCTTTTTTCTTCCTATTCTTTAGGAAAGGCTTCTTATATCCATGCATGCCATTCCTCTGCAGTGTACGCCGTATTGTGTGACAGGAAATAGTCCCCCCAGTTTGGTTTCTACTTCTTCAGATAACCACAGTGAGCTTGCAGGCTGATTTTCTTCAACCTTCTCATCAGAAGACGCTCCTGTCAAGGTGTTAACTTCCGTGGACGACCTGGACGTCTCTGTGAGATGGTTGCATTTCCATCTTTCTTAAATTTTTGGACCACTTTTGCCCCAGTATTCTCACTGAAGAGTAAAGCTTTGCTGATCTTCTTGTAGCCTTCACCTTTGTGGTGGAAAGTTCTTTCCACCACAAAGGTGAAGTCTACAAGAAGATCAGTCATTTCTCTTCCATGTGGTGCCATTACTGACAGCATGAAAAGGGAGGGGGCTTTTATAGTCACCTTTCTGCTGGACACCAGTGTACTGACTAATTAGACTCACTTGTGATTAAATTAGACATTTGTACTCTACGATTTAGCTTTAGATTTAGATTGAGACTTTCAGTGGGGTGGACTCATTTATGCACCTCTGTAATTTGAGTAAAACTGAAAAAAATCTATGTAATGAAAGTTATATTTTTGACCTCACTTTCACATTATAAGTTAAATAGATGTTATTTTAGGCTTTGTCTTATCAACATTTTTAAATTGTTTTCATTGAGATATTTAAAATGTTACTTTTCAGAGGAGGTGTACTCATTTACGCCGAGTTCTGTAGTTCTGCTACTCTTCCAGCTTCTTCTAATGCTTCAGTGTTCATACTTTTTTAATATCACATTACTAAGTCTGTCAGCAAAGATTTTACTCAAAATAAAATGCTTATTGCACTGAAAGTGAAAAACAACTTGTATAATAATCCTGAAAGATTGATTAAAATGGATCAGCATGAATGGAGCTGGTCTTGTTGAGTGTATTCTGATAAAAATGAAAACGTTGATGTGTTGGCATTGAGTTCTGCTTGTTATATCACAAATATTATGTCTTTCTCCTGCAGGATGTCCAGAGGACCCCAGCAAGAAGAGAGCAGTGGACGAGATGCCATCTCATTCTCACATCATCACACCCCGCAAAGTCACCAGTGGCTTCAGAGGAGGAAGCCTGTCACCCAGAAATATCCTCCAACTCAGTGGTGAGCACTTTAATCCACAGCCCAACACATAAAAATCACTTCACCTTGATTAACTGTGCAGTCTCTCCACTCACCTAGCACTGTAAGTCTAAGCCCATCTTTGTGTGTATCCTGCGTCACAGAGGATTTTGTGTCTTTCATTGGGTCGTTGGCCTTGCTGCTGCCTTGATCAGCTCAGGCAGATACATTTCACATTCTTTCTGTTGGCTGCACCACCCAACCACTCAATTTTCAGGCTAATTGAGCTTGCAGAGGCATCTCTGATGGTTAGCCACAACCCTGTTTGTGTTTTTGAGTGTCTGTGTGCGTGCCTGTGCACTCACAATCGCTGTCCGAGCAACGGCACACATACTCACTGGGAAACCAATTTTTTCCTCAATTAGACAAGCTATCATCAGTAAACGTGTATGTTACTGCAGTGTTTTTTTTTTAGTTTTTTTTTTTTTTTACTAATTATGGCTATGACTGAGTTTTACACACAGATAAGAAATTGACAACAAGCAGATAATTGCTTTGAATAATACAAAATATGTCTTAAAAAATAAAAAAACCAGCCCTTAGAAATGATTCATGATATTACAAACATTTGGGTTATTCACACTATGTACTTAAGCACTGATAAAGACTAACACATTTGCCCTCACAATAGTGCAAACATTTTATGCATGAAACTTCAAATTAATTCATGGATATGTTCACCCTGACAGTACTCACATGCTGTTGCTATCAGTTATTCTCAGCTCTTGTTACTATGCAAACACTGTCTGCTCTCTGTTTGCTCTATTCCTTACCTATCTCACCTTCTTCCCCACTTCTCATCTCTGAATTCCCTCCTCTCCCCACTCCACCTTCTGTGCCATTTAAACATACAATGCACTTAATTGCTTTTCCTGGAGTCCAGTCACAACAGCAACGCCCGCTGAATAGAGGCACCTACCCTGGGCTGTGTGTTTGCGTTGTGGTTTATGCATTAGTAGGTGTGAATTTGTGTGTGTGTGGATCACACTCAAACCCCGCTGCTTCTTTATTAACAAGACGTGGGAAAAATGGCCACGGATAAAATGTGACACCAGGAGTGAAAAACAGAAAGGAAGTACATCCCAAAGACTTGATGTAAAAAGAGATTATGAAATGTATTCCAGTTGTAACAATACGTTATACAGGATAATGATGAATATACACACACAGTATGATCTGTGGTGATCAAGCTCTTCTATGTAGTAACGCCGCTTCTGATCACATGGGGGGATCATATGACAGGAAGGTTCATGTGTCAACCTCTGCCGTAATGCACACGAACTGCCGTAATTCACACGAACGCGTTGCGCATGGCGTCTGTATCCAACTCCATGGACTTGAATAAGAGCCAGGTTGCCTGTCGCTGATGCGTTGTAGGCCGCCGTGCGTCGCGGCAGGTCCGTGTCGTCCAATAAAAGTTGAGCTGAGCTGGGTCTATAGCTGCTTGTTCGTCTGTGATCACACCTCACATTACAGGAAAATGGAGAGGAAAAACTAATGGTAGTGTGTTTGTGGTCACACAGAGACGCACGTTTCAGAAATATAGCTTGGGAGGAAGTGGGTGAATCTGGTATGTCTGCGTTTGTGTGGCTGTGGACAGCAGTGATAGGACACAGCAAAGTGAGCCTCTAGTGGTAAGAAGAAAAAATCTACTTGGAATGAAGCTTGGCTGATACCTGAAAGAACAGCTTAAATAATCAACATACTTAGAAAGGAAAAGAAAACCATTCTCCATTGTTCTTGCTATTTTGTTTCTTAAGGAAATTGTTGCAGATAAACGAGCCATCCGCTGTGCGGCTCAGTTGCTTTGTTCCGAACCAATTCATTAAAACCTAGCCAATTTGCATTTTTTGTGTTGTAACATTTCAAAAGTTTGTTTCAAATTCTCCTGACAATACTTTTCAAACACAACTTTTGAGAGCTAAATAAATCTCAGAGCAAGTCAACGGAGCACAATCAAACATCACTTAATCTAATTTATTTATGACTTTATAAATAAGCAAAAAAACAAGTAAATTAAAAGACATACAGAAAAAACACACATTATGTATGTAGCATCAATGCAGATGCTTTGCAGATAGAAGCTGCACAGAACCAAGCTAAACTGGTTTAATGCATGTGAGATTCCTCAGGAACTGCAAAAAACTGATGAGTGCATCAGGAATTAGTAAAGGTTGAATGTTTGGTATGTAGCAAATATACCTGGTAATGTAGCTGAAGGGCTTAATGAAAGGTCACCTTAAATGAGCCTCATTTCCCTCTCTCTCGATCTCTCTGCCATACTCTATATGTCCATGTCTATCCATCTTCTCTTCCATTTACTGATGCACCACAGCTTCCACCAACTTGTTCATTTCTGCTCTATATTTATGGACAACTCCACTGTGTTTGGGTTTATTCCTCCTATTGCTGGAACATATAGGCTACAGTTTACAGCCCTGTGATGTTGCAGAGTGAAACACTGAGTTTGTTAATGCCTGAAATTGTCAGCACTTCAGTCAGTCTTGAACATTTGTAGAGTTTTTTGAACATATGGTGAAAATGGCAAAGAGATCAAATTGGTTCTCATTTGGCCTGTTTTTCCTTCACAGCGCGAAATACCACAGATGCACACAGACTGGAGATGGAAGAGGATCCAGCATCGTTTTTAAGAAGCAGGAATAGAGCTGAAACTATCACACCCAAAGACCGCAGCCCAAATGAACTGGACAGTGGGCGCAGAAAGCTGGACTGCATGGCCGCCGTGCATCAACGGGAGGCAAGGGAAGACGCCAAAGCAGGAAAAGTTATGGTGAGGTCAAACTCTTCATTTAATCTCTCAACCCTCCCCCAAAAATACAAACTTGAGTCTTCCACAGTGAAGACGGAGAGCTGAGCCAAACCAACTGTTCACAGTTTTTTTTCCCCAAACGTTTTGTGAACGTTTCTTCTCAGAGAAAGACTGCCAGCGTGACAATTCTCAAGACAATGTGCTTTTCAGCCAACTGTGTCATCGTGACTGCACACGAGGATATTAATTAGTCTCCTACCTCTAAGCCACATTTCTTTTCTTTCACCTTTGGGTGCACATGCTAAATGTCATTTTGGCAGCAGTGCATGTGTGTCTTAAGACATTTCACACCATACATTTCCTCTGGGAAGACTTGTGTTTTAGTTGTTTCACATCTCTGTTCCAGCCAAACACTGGAATAGAGCCACCTGCACCGAAGGAAAAATATTTTAATTACTTTGAATATCAATTTGGGTTTGACTTGTCTGCATTGATAACTGTAACTTTCTATGGACGGGGTTTGTGGCAGGTTGGACCCCTTTTCCTGTTCCTGGATGAGGCCTTTAGCCTCGTCCCCTGTCAGATATCGCTAAAGAAAGAAGCTCAATATTTCTCACAGATGTTAGTTTCACACCTTTATAAGCAAAGTATACTTACTGGTCAGATTCCCTGGCTTCTTGTACTTTTTTGCATCATTTATGATACTAAAAGTCCAACAAATACCATTATACTATATTAGATACAAACGTTAATGTTGATATATTTGCCAGAGACTGAAATGCACTTATGAAATAAAAACACATTTACATTGTCCTTCTGGTTTCACAAATTCACTGTGATGATTTGTGAAATTATATATAATATTGAATAATTTCACAGATGTTTGTTCTCAGTGTTGCAAAATTGATGCAAAGCTTAGAAGGTTGAAATCGGCTGGAAAAATGTAATTGTTTAAAAGGTTTTTAAAAAGGTTGTTTCTTGATCACAATGCTCGACTGAGATGGAAACTGCACATAACAAACACTGCCTTCGTTCAGCCTACACTGTGCGCCATCTCAACTGTGTAATCAGAGGAGAGGCATTCAAGTGTTAATATATGCCGTGAAATAGCCACTGAAAGGTCATGGAGAAAATTATTATTTATTCAAACTGTGTTTCATCGTCTCTGTTTTGACAGTTCTTTCTATCTGTTATGCTGACATTTTACTCAATCAGCAACTGAATACAGTGCATTTAAAGTGTAAAGCAAAATTTTAACTTTAAACTACAAATCCACAAGAAGACCATACTTACAAACGCTACTGTGTGAAGTGGATCAAAACCGAAAAGGAAACTCGGATAGATGTTTACAACACAACATTTTGGGTAATAGCCAAGAAATTGGTTTGCACAATGCTAGCCTTAAAGATTTATCAGCCTTTACCATTTTTCTTAGGTTCCCCACAAGAATACCCAGTTCAGGAGAGAACTTCATCCAGTAAAACCAGAGGAAGAGCGCAGTAAGGCAGAGAGAATTGCCAACATGTTGAGCCAGGCCATTACCACCCAGCATCTCCTGTACGCCAGCTTGGGTTCGGCTGAATATATGGAGTTTGTCCTTAAAAATCCCTTCAATGCACCTCAGACCGTCACCATTCACAGTGATGACCCAGAGCTCAGGTAAGATTTTATGTGTGCATATATATGTGTGTATGTATATATATATATATATATATATATATATATATATATACATATACACATGTAGTATCGATACACACCCACGTATATACATAATATGGATATATAATATATGCGTGTGTGTGATTATGTGTTTATATGTACACATACACACACACATATATAAAATATATATGTTTATTTCATATATATGTGAAATAAGCTTCTCTAAGTTGTTCGTTGTGATCATGTGTTTCTATACTGTGTGCCGTAACAAGTCATGCTCCACCATAGAACTGTGATCACACATTTGGAATGTGTTTAAAACTGTGGTGGTACAGTGTTACAATATATTCTCACTCTATTTTAAGGGAAAATGTTGTACCTTCACACTGGACACTCATATCTGGCAGAGGATCTGGGTCTTTTAAGAGACATTTAAACTTTTCTCTGTCTTCCTAATGTCACCACAAGTTGAAGTGTTTTATCTTTAAGGAATATCAAGTTCATTCCAAAAGTCGTAGTTAAGTCCGTAATGTTCTCATGCAGATGTGTGGCTACACTGGACTTTGTATAGGAGTCCATCTGGAGGAAAATTACTTTAAGATGGAATCCAACTAATAGAAATAATAACCATTTGTTCTGTCAAAGTGAAGCATATAATTATATGAATATGGCATTACATGAATATGAATTAGATTCAGTTGGAATTAATTGGATTATAAATGGATTCTAACCAGATGGATTTAAAGGAAATACAAATTTGTTATAACTGGACTGAATTGGTCTGTATTTAATTAAATAAATAAAAAATTCTTTATGAAGCGCAATGACATGAGTTGTTGTGAATTGGCACTATACAGATAAACTTATAACTGAAATTTAATTAAAATAAAGTGGCTTGATCATCAGAATCCTGTAACTGAAACAGCTAAAATGAATTTAGCCCACGCGACCTTATCATTCATATTTTCATTTACTTTTTCCTACTGTGACAAAATATTCCATTTGAATAAGTGATATAATCAGCATCAGTTAGCACCAAAACAAAAACACTTACACTCTGAACTCCATGTGATAGAAATCTTATAAAATAATGTGATCCTATTATCAACTCTCTCAGCTGACATAGCAGTTCCATATAGTGCTTCACCTCTGGAAGTGGTCCTAAATGATTGAGAATTATGTTAATATTGGTGTCACATAGTTTTGCCATCTTTATATTTGAATGTTTAAATTTATTGTGCTTGTGTATATGATAATTCCTGTAGTGATTGTGGAGACGGTTGAGAGATATGGAGTTAGAACGGTCTCAAAAGTCACAAATGTGCAGCACGATTCACAAATGCACAGGTAGATTTACGAATGCACAGAACAAGATTCTCACATGTATTTCTGATGCACATACAAATATAACTTGATTTACAAACGGTTTGGGGTGTGTGGACTTTACTGCACCTGTCAGTGAATTTTGACACTCCCCTGCAATGCCTTTAACTCACAAATGCATTTTTTTTTTTTTACATGGAATGATCTGCAACCAATCAGATACTGTGCATTTGTAAATCGTCCCGTGCATTTTTGAAACTTGTCTTTCGCAGTTACGAATCGCGCTGAACATTTGTGACTTTTGAGCCTGTTCTAACTCCGTAGAGAGAAGCTAACCTGCAACAATATAGAATAGCATCAGAATAGCATCCCAGAGTCTTATCATGCGTTAAAATCACTACAGCGCTAGCCTGACCAGCCATACCCGTTCACTTTTCACATTCACAATTCTTTCTCGTAAAATGGGTCTGTTACCAAACCCATTAACAGCCATTTCCACTGGTAGAGAACATACTGAGCCAATCACCACAGGGAGGCGGGCTTCACGCAATGACTCATTACCAAAGATCCAAGATGGCTGCTCATAACATTTTCAATCACATTCTTACTTTAAAACTGGCATTGATACTCCACTGCATGTCATTTTGGATATTTTTTTCTTGAGACTAGTCTGCCTTTGTCAGATGTGGTGTTCCTTTGGCTGGTCGTATAACTATCCAGTGGCATCCAGAGGCAGTTCTGTCTGTGCCCATTGGTACTGGAATGGCTGGAAATTAAAGTAATTCTTAATTCTTCTTCTAATTCTTTGTATTGAAGAGGAAAAGAATTAAGTTGGCTGGCCAGGCTACTACAAGTTTACATCCAAAGTATTAGCCTGAATTCCAATTTCTGTCCCATGATTTTGTCAAGAATCACCACAGACATTATTGATGTTTTTTTAATTGGAGTTATTTGCCTACAACTGAAGGCAGTGACATAATTTGGGATTTGTATGGATGAATACAGAATAAACCCCTTGTGCTTACGACATGTAAAGTGTTTTTTCTTTCAATATCACGGTTAGTTGCTCTTTCCAAAAATGTTTATTTTAAGGGTTTTTCAGGTTACTTTTGTTTGAACTGTGGGTATTCCCTGAAGCAAAATCTGCAGAAACGCTGACTCACACAAAGTGTCCATCTATGGCTGATGCCTTGGTGAGAGTCCTTGTGCACTTGACAATTTGACAGTGGGCCTTCACACACTGTGACAGTGGCAATGTCTCTCAGAGTCCATTAGTATGGACTTGGGAATCACAGTTACAACTGTATGAGTTGATTTCATGATGTTTTTGTTAAACAATGTCCTTCAAGAAGGACATAGCCAGTTGACTATTTCATACAACATTAACATCCTTGTGGAGACAATGCAGCATTTCGCTTTGCTGCAATGTGATAATTGAAAACCCCTCTGTCTTTACAAACTTTTACGATTAAGTCAACCTCCAAAACAGCATTAGAAAACATAATTGCTTTAGGGTTGATCATCCCTATGGTATGGAGAAGAGAAAATAAGATAATATGTACAGTCAAAACCTATTTATAAAGCTCAATAAAAACAGTGGCAGAAATGAATATATTGCAAACTATATAAATGCTCACTAATTAATGTTTTGGCTCGTGACATGTATTGGATATAGAAAATATAAACAATATCAGAACCTAAATCTTTTACAAATTATTATAGTTTGAAGGATTTCAGATGGATAATTTATACAGCAAAGCTCACAAATACTAATTGAATTTACTGGCAATGGCTTTGGAATGACTTTGTATGTATGTTTACAAAACTTCTCTTTGAATCTTAACAGCGCTATCATTTTTTTTTACTAAACTCTTGATTTATTGAAAATTGGAAATTAGCAGCCATCTAGGTCTTTTTTTTTGTTTTTGTTTGTAGTCCAGGTAGTTTCATGGTTTCATCTAGATTCATGTATAGGTATTGCTGAGTATCATCTGCATAACAATGAGAATTTATGTCATGCTGCCTAATAAATGTACCTATTGGAAGCAAATGTGGAGTGAAAAGTAATGGCCCAAATACAGAATCAAGTGGAACACCGTGATCAACTCAAGGGTATGAAGAGGACTCACATGAACAAACTAAAATCTATCTGATAAATATGACTTAAACCAAGCAAGTGTTGTTCCTTAAATACCAACGACGCGTTCAAGCCTCTGAAGTGGAATGTTGTGATCCGCTGCTGTTATCATGGGTTTGAATTTCAAATGTATGCGTTTTCTGGGTTCACTGTCTGCTTAGACTTTTTTCAGCATTTTTACAATGCCTTGTGCATTTTTAGTTACACTTTTAAGATTATCACTGTATTGATTATTTGCTTGTTAAAAAGTTAAAATCAAAAATTCTTCTCGTATTGCCTCCCAGAATTAAGTTTCACCATCACACTCCGTTATTCGTACACATATCACAGACTCACAAGCAAAGTCTATACTTTTTCCATCAGCAGCACAAACACTTGTCCTTGACACAGATGCAAATATAATGTTTGTGAGATGCTGAATATCCCCCTTAATCCCTACGTAGCAGCTATTATGGCTGATATTTCCTGGATCACCTTTCTTGGTATCCTTGTCTGTTTCTTTCAGTTAGCATCGTTGATAATCCCCCTCTCTGAGTCTTTTGTTTTGGATTCTGCTCATGCCTGAGCTTTGGATTAACATATATCACGTTGATCAACAAAGGCTGCAGTGCACCATGGATGAATCATTATGGCATTAGCCTGGCCACTGGGCTTTCTCTAATTGTGACTCATCAATCCTTGTATCTGTCCTCTCACAGGCTTACCAACCTCTCCATTTGTTTATTTTTTGATAGGGCAGTGTGACTCTACACCAGACTGTCTGTCACCTCTACCAAGAGCCTCAAATGTGGAAATAAGGAATGAAACTCCAGTATTTGGGTTTCTGCTGTAGCTCTGGCGGTTTCAGGAATTCATGATGTACAACACTGCCAAGAATAAGTTCATATTTATGACACTATGGTATATATTGTAGATCAGCAGTACTATGAGTTGTGATTTAATTTAATATGCCACTAGTGTGGAACAATTCCATTACTGTATTTTTAATGTTGTATGTGCGTACAGAACATACAACAGTCTTTTTAAGGCCAACACATGCAAAATCTTATAATTTGCACACACGAAGCAGCCAGGAATAGACTGTCTAGAACATTAGGTGTTCAGTCACCTCAGGCGATAACTCCACACTTTTATCTCTCAGTATTCTGATATTCTTCAGACATTGTGACTTTTGTACGGAAATTATAATGATGATACAGTTCTTTTTCTCACTCGTCAGAATGTTAATATCACTTATTTTCTTCTTTTCTGTGAATTGTCAATCATTGATATACAGTAAGTAGCTGAACTACAGCCTGTTGGTCAAGGCTAGTATCAAGAATGGAATTTCCACTTGCTAATTCATCATGTGAAACAATGTGTATCCAAGATGGATGTTCTATTCAGCGAGAGGAGGCATTCTTTGTTTACTGGCATTTATATGCACATATGTGCCGTCAACATGCTATGAAAACGCTACAAAATGAATTTAAAGCAGTCTTATGAATAAACAACAAAACAAATGTTTCAGCAACACAAAGTATATCTTGCATGACCCAGTTTCAACTAGCTAGAGTTGTAATTATACACGACGTTCCATAAAATATAGATCAACAAGCGTGCTGACAATTAGCACAGCCGCTAAGATTTAAGAACAAACACATTTGGAACTATGAGTTTACATTTTGTTCAAATCTTTATGAACTTTACAGTAACGTTCTATCTTCTGTACAGTCTGACAAGTACTCTGTGTTCCTGTTAAATTTGGTTTAAACTCATCTGGAGGGTCCCAAGTCATTTGTGAGACTTGGTTTTTATTTTATTGCGTCCAGCTGATAGCTGAACGGAGCTCCATGCAGTGTGTGGTGAGGATCAGCATCATCTCTTGCACTACTTCACTCTGCACACGTACTGTACATGTCTTTTGCACTCGTCACTTGGTGCATTTTCACTTTCATAATTTAGTGTAGTTTTTAAAATGTTTTATTCCCTATTCCAAAACTTAAAGACTGTCTTTTTATTTAATTTCTTTTTTAAACGATACATTTTGCAGATGCAACAGGCAAGACCGAGGGAAACACTATTTCAGTATACCATGTACTTTGTGTCTGATTGTACTGATGCATAAACATCAGTCTTGAATGTAGATAGACGAGTCCTTTTTTTAGGATCAACTCTGGCCTGACATGCTGCCTGATGGCTGATGGCTGAACTCGCAGCTGGTGTGAGTTCACGCTGTTTTATCTGATGGTCGTGTTCCCAGCGGTTTCACCACAGGCTGCATCCTCTCTCCTTTTCTATTTCTGCTTTACACTAATAAGTGCCAAAGCCAAACATGACCAACAACACATTATAAACTTTGATAATGACTTTGTCACCGTGTGCTTACTCACAGACTGGTTTTAGTGTGTCAAAAATAAGGGAACAGGTGGATTTTAGAGAATCTGCACCTCCTGTTGGAATCAACGATCAGTCTGTTGAAGTTGCCCGTTAGTACAAATATCTTGTCACTGTAAATGATAATAAGTTTACCTTAAAAGCCAGTTGCAGTATGCATTTTTATCATCAGCTTGGGAGTTGGGAGCACTTTTATGGGGATGCTTTGTTTTTGTTTTATTGAATTTACTTCCTCTTTTTTCTTTTATTTGCTGGTTTGGGTCACTCGTCCTCAGTAACAAGAGCTGACTGATGGGTATTATGAAAGTGAGTTTATTGTTCGCAGGTGCGGACCTAAATGATTTTAACGATTTGTGTAGTGACAAGACCTTAAAGAAGGCTTCTTCCATCTTGACTGATCCAAGGCATCCTCTTTTTAATGACTTTATATTGTTTCCATCTGGTCACAGTTACAGTCTGCCAAAATAAAGAACACACGGGCGTTAATCCCTGCTGCCTCTGGCTTTTTAAGAGTTTTTCAGATGTAATTATAATTTTAACTTGTTTGACTTGTGTGTTGCTTTTATGTGGTGTGTATGTGTTTCTGCTGGCTGTGCAACACATTGGCCCTCCTGGACAATAAAAAAAATGCCTAAAACTTAAGGTGTGTAATTTCCTCTGACAGCAGGTGAAACATGAAGGTATCCTAAGAAGAGCAGGTTCCTAGACAGAAATATTTGACAAATCTCTACTTGTGTATTCCTAGTATTCAACTCTTATGGAGACCTTGTACTCTCTGCATCTCTTACACTGGTGGTGAGGTAGCAGATATTTAGTAGCTGCACTTATTCTGTAAGGTGATTTCAATTTTTTATTATACACGTTCCCTCTGGGAAGCCTATAAGCCTTCTTGACAATTTATCGTATCACTTTTATGCTGATGATATTCAGCTCTACTGTTCCTTTTATGAGTAGGAGATCGGGGTGCTAGCTGATTTAGTAAATTGTGTGGATTCCATCAGAAAGTGGTTAACTAATAACTATCTTCAGCTGAATCCCTCTAAAACTGAAACTATGATCTTTGCGCCTGATGAAAAG
>JBAMYA010012987.1:0-17386 GCA_037176975.1 Arrhamphus sclerolepis | reverse complement strand
CAGCCAAGATTAATGTCTACCAGGATCGTCTCGACTCTAAATTCACCCCAATGGAGTTATTTGAATTTAAATGGAGTCATTCTGGCTCAAACTGATGGAGCCAAACATCGTTCAGAACGTTCACGGTTTGTTATTATTATTATTGTTATTATCATTATTATTAATTCAACAGCTTTTCGGTCATTTCGACTTGTACAAAATTATCTATATGTTCTTATTAAGAGCACAACATCAAATCAGGTCTCTGGTGTTATAGTGAAGAAGTGGTTTTATGACGCAGTAAAGACCAAAATTATATGGTTAAATAATAGTAATAACATTTCAACCTCATACCCTTAGTAGTGGTAAAGAAAAGCGGATTTTAGAGGAATTTATAAGACACTCCAACAAAACCTAGTAATAAGAAACTGGGGTTTTGGCGTGCAGTCTGGGGAAGGTTTGAATAGGGTTTTTATGGCCTTCTTTATTAAAGTGATGCCATTTTAAACTGCAAAAAAAAAAAAAACGTTTATTTTTTTCACATGAAAGCACTTTTGATGCTTTTACAACTTTCGGCTGTAGTTCCGATTGTTGACCACTAGATGGCGATACCACACAGGTTTTATAACAGGGGTTTTATTCAAACTATGACATTTCCAGGCTGCTGGGGTTGATCTCTTTTTTTTTTTTTTTTTTTTTTTTTAAAAATCTATGTGTGTGTTAATAATCTCCTAATCACATTTAAATTTTATTTGCACTACATTTACTGTATAAGCAGTTCCAAATATACTCAAATTGAACTATTTTCTGTTTTAGAAATAATCACTCCTGCTTCTGTCCACCAGATGGCGCCCTCGTTAACCACATATGGAGCTGCTGCAGTTTGTTTGAACACCTGTGTCCACACAGAGAGGAGAACAACTCATATCTGGCCTGATAATCAGCTGCAGTCAATCTCAATCAAACTCAGTCACCCTTGCATTGTGACACAACACAGCCAGCCCTGGTCGTTTAACCTGTGCAGTCATGCTGATAAGGCCAAACCTCTGATAAATCGGCTAATTATAAACCTATTTTTCACATATTCGTGCTATTTAAGCCCTTTTATGGCTATGGCTTGGTGCTATGAAAACTGAGGAAGTTACAGAGGGTATATTCTAAAGTCACCGGCTCTTGACATGTCATGAAGTATTAGTCCAATTCTTGTGTGGCCGAGAAGCAAATTCAAAGAGACTTATTTAATGAGCCTTAAAAATAAAGACAATGATTTTCAGGCCAATTTTAGGACTGGTACATGTCTGGGACTCACTTCTGGTGAGCCACATCAAAGTTGGAGGAAAATATAACTTTTCCTCTCCGGCTGCTGGGATTTTTGGGGTAAGTGGACATGTGGCAGAGACTTTGATCTAAAAAATCTACAGGATTTGACAGCGGGATTTGGTTTTTAGATGATCACTTTTATGGCTTGGCTCTAATGAAGCCCGGTGATAGGAGTAAATGCAGCTGCCAGCGACCGCAGACTCACGTGCTTGCCTGCACACACTCATTTAGAGCAGAAATGAATCTGAAATAACCGCAAATCTGCAAAACTGACGCATGTGGGGTTTCGTAGCAGGTTACCACCTCAGCCACTTCAGTTGGGTGGCGATATATCATTAATCTTTGCAAAAAATCTAATGGCAAATTAAT
The DNA here is from genome assembly GCA_037176975.1 of Arrhamphus sclerolepis. Classification (NCBI taxonomy): domain Eukaryota; kingdom Metazoa; phylum Chordata; class Actinopteri; order Beloniformes; family Hemiramphidae; genus Arrhamphus; species Arrhamphus sclerolepis. The sequence continues at coordinate 15,718 of JBAMYA010012987.1, read as the reverse complement.
CCTGAATGGTGCTGGTTTACGGTCCAGCGCTGACTGACGATGTCCAGCCCCGACTTCAGGCTGTGTCGCTTCCTGGACCGACTCCTGTGCTTTCGTTGTCTCTTGCAGGGCAGGGAGTTGCCTCGTAGGCTGGTGGAGCGCGGCCACAAGGCCACGGTCCTGAGCAGGCAGGAATGTGAGGGGAAGGAAAGCAGCTGCACAGGCTGCAGAGAGCAACGCTTCCTAACACAGAAGCGGGCCAGTGTGAGTCTACTTCTGTCCATGGCATTTTCTGTGGGACTTAATACAAAATCACAAAATGATTCATATTTGATTGCATATCAACAGGCTGTTTGAGGAGTAGTTTATGCTCCTGAACTCTGGTAAAAGCACATCATGCCATTCCACAAGACTTTTTCTTTGTTCGTAACAGCTAATGTAGAAGTACAATAGTGGTCTCACTGTAAAACAACTTTAGTGCCCTCGGGGATAAATAATAGTATATCAAGAAAAAAAGAAGTTAATAGCAATAGTTTATCTGAAAGAGGTTTTTCATTCCTTTATTTTGTAATAGTTTTCTCATTTGGGGGGAAGCAACCTGACTAGAGTCACACGGCACACGATCTGACGATGACCCAGTCACCAAACTTGTCAACAAACCATTTTTTAAATCAACTATATAGATGCAGGAAATGATGCACCTGAGAAACTGGAGCTGTTTATTTGAGAACACCAACAAAGAAATAAGAACGAAGAGAAGACGGAACAAATACTAGTTAATGGTAATGAAAAAGTAGTCACCTACGCAAATTGTGGTACTAAGCTGGTACTTGTGTTGAAAGTTTACAGCAACGGCGTCAAACTCTGTTTCATCCTGGGCCACATCGTCACCATGGTTACCGTCAAAGGGCCAGTTCTGCTTAATTTCTTAACTAGCTATCATGTTAGATTTGCAAATAGTTCCTGGACTCATGAATTTTTGTCATAAAAGCTTAAATTTCACAAAATTTGTGGCTTTTATCATCAAACTGAGGCTTTGCTATCACAAATATTTTGTAAATTTAAAAGATCGTTATAAAATGTCAAATTTCACAATATCACATCTTATTTTTTCTCTAAAATCGCCAGCTTTATCATAAAATTGAGATCTTTGTGCAATCATTTATTTTTGCTAAATCATAATTTTTGTATTTTCAGTTTTTGCAATATTTTTGACATAAAATTACAAGTCATAAAATAGCAAAATTTATTTGTTCCTGAGATGGATTCCCTTCTTAATAGTGATGTCAACATCAGCAATAGCGAGAATGGGGATGCAGATATTAGCCGTTGCTAAGATGAACTCGTTGGTGCGTCTTTGACTTGTTCACACATGACGACTGAGTCCTGACGGGTGACAGCCGCTTACTCACTGATTTGGTGGAAGTGTTCGAGCGCGGCCTAAATGGTGTCTCCAGGTGGTACTCTCGAACTGACTGATAGGTTCCTCAGAAAGCGTAACTTCCTTTTTCTGCTTTTGAATGTACAGACAGACGATATGTCACCTCTAGTGGGACAAAGTGGTATTACAAGGCTTGACAGGCCAACAACAGATTCAATCTTGAACATGACATCAGAAGGGTGTTTTTTTTAAATAGATACGTTGGGGCACGTGTCAAACGCAAGGCCCGCAGTCCAAATCAGGCCCAACTTCAATCATATATTTGAAAAGAGAAATTTCCGGAATTTTCCGCTAAATAAATTATTGAAGGGACGTCGTTGCGACTGCCTGTTTAATTTGGTAACAGCATCAAAAACTGGCAGAGCAGCCAGGAGACCGTTGAGACGGTTTACGATGAAAAGTTGCAATTTTATGTCGATTTTGAAAATATTCCAATTTCACAAAATTTACAATGAAGTTGGAGTTGTTAGTAAAAAGTTGCAGTTTTTGAAAAAGTTGATAGTGTGTGAACAAAAACTCATAATTTTAAGTGAAAAATTTTTGATTTTGTAAAAAGAAATTTGAAATTTTAAGACCAAGAGGTGATTTTACAACAAAAGTAATGATTTTGTCTTGTTTTTGCAAAATTCACTATTTTAAACAATTTTTTTTCTTTACAAAAATAGTAAAAAATTATTAAAAAAAAAGAGAAACAACAAAAAGTTATGATTTAAGGACTGAACCCTGAAATAACAGTTGTGTTTTAACTCATCTTAACGTCAGTTTGTTCAGAAATGCCACTGTAGACTTGCAAAATTCACTATTTTACAATATTTTATTTTCAAGTCCTTTTTTCAATATTAATAAAAAAAAATTTAAAGATGCAATATTGCAAAATTTGCCATTTTACCGAAAACATTCTGATTATGAGATATATTTGTCATTTTAGCACATAAAAGCCAACATTTTATGATAAGTCCTACATTTTGATGGTAACCATGGTGATAATGTGGCCCATGATGAAGTACACCCCAGTCTTAGAATGTAATTCTTACATATCGCAGCTTTTTAGTGTCCTCTAGTTTATTGACATTTCATTAACTGTATTTGACTTTGAAGCTTTCTTCAGTCTTTTAGTTTTATTTTTACGGTTAAAGCCTACAGGCTCCCTGTGAATCAGGTTCAGCGCTCGTCTTTGTTCTACTCCAAATCTGATATTATATCCAGAACCATATTTTTATGAAAGGAAAGTCCATTTTTGCTATTACTGTTAAAAGGTTCTTCAGGATTTCAAATTTGCAAGGATCCATAATGAGACGGAAAACCCGCCGTGCATCTGGTGGTCTCCGAGTCTCCGCTGGACCGCTGATGAGCAAAACAGTTGGCGTGTTTGAAGTCGCACATTAGGAAAGGTTAATGGAATTGGCCAAAATATGAGCAACCTCCGGGATTTTGCAAAAGAGGGGGAAGAAAAAGAAATAAGAGGAGGGTCTGGCTGTTCCTGTTTCAGATGATACCAGTACTCACTGATGTGAAATAATTTCACTTTACACAGTTTAAAACATGAATTAAAAGCACTTTTGGTTGTTTTGAAGTTACTAGGAAATCAGAAACTCTGATATACGTGAACCTGTCACAAGTTCATAAATGTCATTCAGGAAACGCGTTAACTGGTGGGGAACTGTGACGTCACAAACCAGGTTTCACTTCATCCTGGTTTGGCTCGGCTTGGAAAGCTGCGGTTCGAAGGTTAGCAAAACAGGCTGAAGCAGCTACCCTTTGCTGTCATTCGAAGGTGCTCAGCAGGCACCTGTCGGACTGCTTCACTGGCTTCTACCCAGCTTCTAGCAGCAGCTGGGTCCTCAAGTCCAGCACCGTTCACCTTGGATCGTCTCAGGGCCCTTTGAGTTCGACAAACCGCATCACTAGCTGACGGCGTCCTGCCTGAGCCTGAAACAAGAACTATGGCTGGCTGACAGGGCAACAGTGGGTCCCAGTAGAGTTCTGCTAACCAATGCTGCTAATATTAGTCAGCAACATAGGTTAGCATTAGCGAAGGAAGCCAAGCTAAAATAGCTAACCTGGATAACTGAATAAAGGTGGGGGTTCTGCAGCTGGCTTCTGGGACTGCTCCTTCCATACATTTGTAACATAGTGACATATAGTAAACCCTCTTAACATGACAGGGGGTTTGTCCAGTTCTTCTTATACATCCTATGGGGACATTCCACAGAAGGGGAGGGAACGGAATTAAGTTGTGTGAATGACTCCATCACCTAAAACCAGAATTTTCTTCTTGTATACTGACGTACATAGCATATTTACCATAACATATGTCAGATAACTTAATCTTACAGTTAGTGTCTGGCTAACTCCACCTGGCAAACACTAGTTTTACACTTTGATTGGCAGCTGGAAGGCGTGTCTTCCTGACCTGGGTCACAGGTGATGCAGATGAGCTCAGGCTTTAGCAGAAGTGCGATTTGACTTGTTATAAGTTGAACTGCAGTTAAAATAAGTTTAGAAATAAGTTTAGTGTGTGTGTGTGTGTGTCCTTGTTTGTTTGTGTTGCGTTAAAGACAGGATTTCTTCATCACTGTCCTCATTGATGAATAAATCCTTCATCAATGCACGATATTGTGGAAAAACATTAAAAAACATATTTTTTTTGGCAGTAGGTTTTTGCTGCTAATCAAAGCTTGAAAGCTTCAGGAATTTGAATATTTCATCTAAGACTGGATCTTTTCCTTTTGTGTGTTTTTCAAAAGTCAGTGGCTCATCAATTCCAGTTCAAGAGTAAAAAAAACAAAAAAACAAAAAAGCCCTTCCTTTGAAGAAGATGTGAAGAGAAGCAGGCCAAAACACGTAACTGCTAAATGTAGAAAAGTGATCACACAGATATTGTTCTCCGTCTTGATAAAGCCGTGTGGCTGAGGCATCGTCTTTGATGACAAGCCAGAACAGACAGTTAAGACCATCCACCACACACACTCACACACACCACTTTGGAGTATCCAAACGTTTACCTGCGAGGTGTTGAATTTGATTGAACCCTCAGATGCTTATCCAAAAGTGCAGATGTCTCTCCCCTCCACCCCCCACCTCGAAACGTCTGTGAACATCAGTGACACTGGTGAAATGGGAGCCTCCACACCTGCAGTTACAGTGATATTAGGCCACAAAGCCTTTCATCTTGTCCCAACAGGATCCGGGGAAATGTTGTACGGGAACGTTGGGATGTTATATACACAGTCGTGAGCTTCGTACGTGTAGGCTGTCTGATCATACTCGTGAGGTCATAACTGTCTGTGGAACACACAACTACATCCTTGGCACTGACACTGTCCTTTCCAAGTGAATCCAAAGGCATACTCCATGAAAATAAACGCTGCAGTAAACATTTAAAAGTAGCTCTGAGTTCATCTGTTGCAGACTCTCAGTTGGTGTCAGCTTAGATTTTCAACACTTAGCACATATCGTGAGTTTTTTGAAAAGGAAAAAGGGGGGAAAAAAAGCATTTTTTCATAACTCCATCTCAGACCACTAATACATCATCACAACTTCTGAGCTGTTGATTCATATGCTTTTGTTTCACACTTGCGTTTCCTCTCCAAATGTTGCAAAATCCTTCTAGTCTTGTTTGAGCTTCCAAGGAGAAAAGATGCAACGTTGCCAAATGGAAGACACATTTTGAGAAAATGCTTCAATTTCTTTCTTTTACAGGAATGTGTCCGTGGTGCTGAAACTCTCACAACAGCTCTGACGTATGAAGTTTTGTAAATAAAGAAGCACTGATTGAACAGCTGGCGATCGGAATCAAACCAAGGCTGATGCTGTCCTCATTATTTACGATTCCTCGCTTGGAAAAGCGATCTGCGCTGTTTACTGTTTGACAACGACGACTGCCTGTGTGAAATCTTTGCCCCAGGATGTTTTAGACCAGGAGTGGGCGTTCCCAGTCCTCGAGGGTCGCTGTCCTGCATGTTTCCCTGCTTCAGGGTACCTCATTTTATATGAAGGGGTGGTTTGCAACTTGTGCAGACCTTGAAGACGAGCTGATGGTGATCCATTCAGATGCACCGTGGCAGCGAAGCATCTATTGCCAGGTTCTGTACGACTTTTAGTCTGATAAAATTCATTCAAATCACACAGCACGGTGTGAAATTGGTAGATAATTCATTTACAACATGCTATGCTATGTGACTGAACATACGTTGAATCCTGGCTAGGACAGCGATCATCAAGGAGCATTCAAATGGAGCTTAAATATGTCCTGGACAAGAACAAAGTCCCATAATATATATTGCTGGTTATAAGGATCAGTGGGAGGTGATCAGATCCAGATCATAGTGCATCTTAGGGTGCAGGGTCCCAAATGACAACATCCAGAATCAACAGTGCTCATGCCCCCAGGATAAGACTTAATTCATTTACATTTAGCTCGTTTTATTTGGAAGGCACAGCTGTAGCTCTACTGTGCTACATAACTTCAGATCATCTGTTACATAGCTAGAACTAGATCTGCCAGTGTGGTCACCAGTTATCAGTGTATTTATTTTATTTGGGGTGGAGGTGGTCAGAAGAAGCATCGATGTAGAAGGCTGATAAATCCAAGTTCTTGCTGTGTGTGAGGAACCTTCAGGACAACAACTGGAACCTTCAGGACAACAACCGGAACCTTCAGGACAACAACCGGAACCTTCAGGACAACAACCGGAACCTTCAGGACAACAACTGGAACCTTCAGGACAACAACTGGAACCTTTAGGGCAACAAGTGGAACCTGTAGGACAACAACTGGAACCTGTAGGGCAACAATTGGAACCTGTAGGGCAACAAGTGGAACCTTCAGGACAACAACCGGAACCTTCAGGACAACAACCGGAACCTTTAGGACAACAACTGGAACCTTCAGGACAACAACCAGAACCTTCAGGACAACAACCGGAACCTTCAGGACAACAACTGGAACCTTCAGGACAACAACTGGAACCTTTGGGGCAACAACTGGAACCTATGGGGCAACAGACAGAAGATTACAGTTATTCTCTAATTCTGCTTTCTTGATGGCGGAAAAGGAAATTACACAAATCCAAAGAAGAAACCAAACAAGTAAATCTTGAGCATCTTTGTAAAAACGGATCTTTTGTAATTTTTTATAGTTCGCTGTTGATGAGAAAATACAAGTTTTACCTCTTCTTTTGTACATATCATGTTATTTAGATCACTGTTCCAGTGCCAGCAACTTCTTTGTAACTTCAAGCAAACACATTTTCTTTTTCATTTACCTTTTTGAACCAGTTTAAACAGCCATCTCTGCCTTCCCACATGTGGACATTTGACATTTTGCAGACGAGTTTTACACAACTAGAAAAAAAAAAAAGAGCTACGGTATTTACTTCTTTTATTTCTTCATCAAAAGTGGCATGTTTGGATTCGTCTGAATACAGATTGCTCTTTTCTTCTGTGTTTTTTTTTCTTTCCTAATTGGACTTCCACCACGCTGATCCCTTGACCTCCTGTTACGGTTGCATTGTGAAAAAAATACGAGCCTCCGGGATGCAAAGTACCACCTGCAACGTGGCTGAGTAAACAGACAACATTCTGACGGACGAGTGTGGCTCCAAAAACTGGCAGCGGCACGGTAAACAAACTGGATGAAGCTGAAGAAAAACATGTTTGGCAGAACGCGTATAGCTTCCCTGAAGACGCTTGCACCTGCATACTTATCCTCTGGTTGCACTGGGCAGCCATGCTGTTTTGGGAATGCCTTTTGCCTTCTCCGCGGGCCAAAAGCTAAGTCTCCCAGGGCACATCTTTTTTCACAGCTCTGTCACTGCTCTGTGTTTTCTCTCCCCCTTCCTTTTTCTCTTCTTTTCAGCCTCCCCTGTGCTCTCTCGGAGACCTTTTAGTGCCTGCAGGTGTATAAATAGAGCTGTTTTCAATTAAGGCTGAGCCTCGCCTGTAGCGTGCATCTGATCAATGAATGCCCCTGCACCTGTGGTAATAAAATACCAAAGGAGTGGAGATAGCGCAGTGAATGCTAATCAGATGTTGGCCCCCCCACCTCCAATCTTACTTTTAAAAGACAGCATACTTGGCTGTGAAAAAAGGAGGAGATGGGATTTGCCAGTGCATCACAAAAAAACACCAAACAAAAGACACGGTGCTCTCCTCAGACACGAGTGAAATTCAATATGCAATTGGAAACTTGGATGAATAGGATGCTTAGTGGTGTGGTTGTTTGGTTGGGAGGGGGTGGGGGGTGGGGGTGGCTGGTTTCAATTTGGCTCCAAGCATGCAAAACACCTGGATTTGTTAAGCTTGTTGTTGTCCAAGAACACATAATAGTTCTTTTATTTTACATTCTAAAATGCTCAAACTTCCAAAAAAAACCTTCGGCCTCATTTGAAACCTTGCAGGGTTTTCTTTTTTTTTTTTTTTTTTTTTTTTGCACGTTATCTCAAACAAGAGCAACATTTTGATGTGAAGTTGGGAAGACAAACAAGAGGAACAGGACTGCGGAGCTGAAGCGAGGCGTCTGTTTCCTCCTGCATCGGCTCTGGCTCGGGCCCAGAAGTCCGTGTCAGCACATGTCCTGACCTCGCGTGCTCGCAGCGTTCCTGCGAGGTTTCCATCAGAATCCCCGCGATCTGCCCGCAGTCCAAAGCCACAACCACGCTCATTGTCCATTGTGCTGCTACGTTTTTACAGTCTCAGCTCTCGAACTCTATATTAAAAGTGAGCTATCACTTGCGGTGCCAAGCAAAACCGGTGCCACGGACACGCACAGTGAATACATTTCTCTGCAGGTCCTACCTCCAGATGTTTAGCAAAAATAAGATTGTGGATGTGACTGACACAAGAAGCCTCACAAAGCTGATCCCAGGCCTCGTACGCAGCGAGCCAAACCCCCACTACTCTCCGCGGCTGCCGCTGCTCTGGCTAGGGCCCTTGGGCGACGAGGTTTTGCAGTCTCTATTACATGTGCTGTCAAGCCAATTGCCTTCCTTGCACTTTGTGATTTTGGACGTCTGCGTAAATGTGGAGCTCGGTCCAGAGGTGCACATCCTGCCAGGCTCCGGCTCGCCACCACTTCCTTCCACGCAGCACACACATCAAAATGGTCGCCAGTTTATAAACGAGCGCAACAGATTATAAATAACAAACCTGGATGTTTCCACATTTTAGAAGTCATTCCATATTTCATGTTAATGACTTGATTAATGAAACATCTGTCTTTAGTTACAGGCTACATGCAAAGATGCCCAAAAAACCCCCAAAAAAGCTGTGACCCTCTTTGTCAAAATGATACTAAATCACTGCTCTTGAGTTGTTTCTGGAGCTTTCAAACACGACTCACTTGTGGTTTGAGTTTTGCTGTGTGGTCTAGTAGCGCTCTGATCACGTCTTTATTAACTTAAACTTAGCATTATTTTGTTAACCTTTAAAGACAAATCCCCACTCACTTGAGCTTTCAAAGTCGAGGATGTTCTGTGGGGATTAATGGAGTATGGGAGTTAACATGACTAAACCGGAAATTTGGAAAATTACGGGTTAGGCCTGGAATATATTGGTGGTTTATAACGCATGGATGACACTGTGCTCATTTGGCACGTCCATCATGCACTTTCTCTTAAAAAATAGACATGACTTGTAATATCCACTTGAACACTAGAGGCGCTAGTGTAGGTCAGACCAACAGTTGACCACAAGTAAACTGTCACAAAGTTCTTTCGCAGTTACAACCTTTATTTACAACCGCTAGCAGTGTGCGGTGTTGGGTAAGTTGAACTAGGGCGGCAGTCCGACGCAACGAGTCCATACAGAAAGAAACTGCTGGTCTTTCTCGGCAGTTTTCCACAAGGGTAAAACGAGACAAACAAAGTCTTATCCTGATGACACTGATTTTATGGTCCAGCATAACATCTCCAATGATGTTGTCTTTTCTGACTGTGGCCACAACAAAAACAAAAGAACAACTTCTTCTGTCTCGCTTCTCGTATACAGTTGTATTTTTGACTCTGGCTCTGAATTCTGCCCCTAAATGGAGACCTCCAGTATTACACACTCACAAAGTCCGATTTTTACAATCTAAATTCAAGTTGGATTGCACAACATGAAGTCGGTAGATAATTCAGTTACAGTGTGTTACACCGTGCGATTGAACATCCGTTGAATTGTGGCTACGACAAGTAAATCTGAGTGTATTTCAGGTTCTAAATGCAGCGTCAAGCCATCATTAGCAGGTTTCTGCTAATGTGCTAATGCACGGATGACTTTAAAGTTAAACTTTAAGTTAGCGTTGTGGCGTTCATGTGCTTTGAAAAGAAAATAAATAAAAATCAAGATAAAGAAGGATCTTTCTTCATTGCTTCAGTTGCACATTTTTCTTCCTGTTTCTCATTTTTCTTGCATCTGGTGCTGTTGTTGCTAGGCTACAGTGCTGTGTAGACGTGCTGTTTACGTTATTTCATGGTGTGCTCCTATTGGTTGGTTAGCTGGCAGAGATCGTAGAGGCAGCGACAGACCGACACACTGAGACGATTCTTCCAAATTTCTGAAACTGCTGATATTTGTCACAGCACATCTTTGGTCGCAAGACGGTTTTATTGTTCATATTTGCTAATGTCTCCTACTCGTTTATATGTAATTCCATTAATTTCTATAATTTTTATTAATTCTCATTAATTGCCATGGAAAGCTTCCAAATTGGAATATTTTCTAACTCCCAAGCGTAACATCAATTCACTTTCACTTTACTTGTATAGCGACAATTCACAACTGTCAAAGCACTCAAAGTTAAATATAGTTCAATTAAATCCAAATAATATTCAAATTCAGTGCAATTCATTGTGATTTATACATGATCCAGCACATCATGTGCGGTGATTCTTGTTCAGTCCTCCATCATGACAAAACACGAGTTGACAATTTCATTGGCCAGGCTGTAGCTGCAGAGCCACAACCTGATTGGCTGACGTATGAGTCGATGCCTTGAGAAGTGAAAATTTCTCAAGTGTTGACGGAACCAACAGGCCCAACGCACACAAACCTGCAGTTTATTTTTGCCATTGGACACCGTCACCCCATTCAAAGTTGACGGAGACGTACGTGTAAATGCATCGCGAGTCTATAAAGTTCGAGCATCTGCAAAGTCCCAAAAGCAGCATGTTGCCACCCAGTGGATTCTACTTTAGCAGAACTCTGGTATCCTGTATCAACTTTCGTCCCAAGTGACTTTAAGATGATGTTATCTCATCAGAAGTGAAGTACCAATGCCACATAATATAATAATAATATATGCAAATGGAGGAAAGTTCATGGCAGCCATAGAACTGGATTAGTACATTGATATTTATGATAAAGAGGCAAAAGGCAGGCAGGCAAACAGAGGTCATAAACACTGCTCCATGGTTGGTAGTTGACTTTACAGACTTAGTTTTATCTAGTCCTCGAGACAGATACAGTATATATTTATAACTAGAAAGTTTCAGAGAAAATGTCAGTGCAACTGTACGTTTGATTCAGTTCTGACATGAAAAAGTGGAATAACTGAGGTGGAGAGCAGCTGGTTGATGTCAAAAAGTCATGAATTAGCAAATTTTAGAAGAAGATTTTACGACAATAGATGAAAATTTGTGATAATTATTATATATTTTTTTTTATAACATTTGGGATTTTAGGACTAAACCTCAACTGACATACAGTACAGTACATACGGTACTGAAATACTTTGACACTCCTGATCTATGAGATGAAACAAATCAAAACGGATGTCTTGCCAGCTTTTTTGGGGGAAATTGCCTTTTTTTTATGAAAATATTTTTGATTTTATGACAAAGTTGAAATTATGCAAAATTCTCAATTTTATGGCTGTTTTCCAACAGAAAAATTGCAGTTTTAAGCTAAAAAGTCAAAATTTTTTGATTGTACGATATAAAGTATTGGTCGTTGGGGCATTGGGGGCTTTTTTTCAAATTTGCAATTTTACAAGAAAAAAGTGATCTTTTAGTTAAAACGTCCAACTTTCATGATAAAAGTCAGTATTTTTGTGAAATTTCAGATTTTATGACAAATATGTGATATTGTAAAACCTTTTTTTTTTATGAAAAATTTGCAACTATACCAGAAAAAAATTGTGATTTTTAGTACAAAATCCTAAATTTTCTGACAAAAGTGAATCTTGTGAAGTTTGAGATGACATTTTTTGTTGTTGTTCTTTACAAGTCCAGAAACAAGCGGGAAATGCCCCAACAAAGCTTGTTGAGAAACTTGAACGGTAACCATGGTGATGATGTGGCCCTGGATGAAACAGGAGTTTGAAACCCCTGTCTGAAGAGGAAAGACAATTCTGAGTCTTGACAGAGGACCAACATGTCTATTTGTTTTGACATGGTTCCGTCGTATACTAACAGCCATTTTGCTGAAAACACCTGATCCATTCTTGCTCAAACTTGCTTCGATTCGCGCCGTTTTCGGTCTGGGTGCTCCTTACAATCTCACAATTGACCTACGGTTGTTTTAACTCCAGAAAATTCCTTTAAATTGTGGTCCAATCATAAGGTTTTGACAAGAAAGTTAAATTCTGAATCCTGAATAGCTGGAGCAGCGTCCATCCCAAAATAAGAAATAGACCTGCAAGAATGTTGTTGTGAAGGAAATTCTTCACTAATCAGCGAATGAAACGGGTTGAGAAATACTTCTAAATGATTTCATGTGTGTTGCTTTGGATTACAGTGTAAGCTAATAAACTGATGAGGAAGAAACCGCACGGCTGACATTTGCACGACAGGGATGGGAGCTTGTTCGCTTTAAAAACTTTACAGTCTCATGAAGCTCTGTCAATCGGCTGATCAGATTTAATTTCAAAACCGACTCTTTTGCAGTCTTGACTCCTCTTCCGTCTGAATGCAGAGGACTTCTCTTGCATCCCCCTCATACTGGAACCCATCTAATTTTGCTTTTCTTTCATAAGAACTCGGCATGAAAAAGATGACAGTGATTCTTTTGATCCTCAGTTGAAAAAACATGCAGCTCCCCGAGCGGGCACACCAGCTCTGCAGCCCGAGAGCCGAGGTGGCCACAGCGTACAAAGGAAACCCAGGTAGAATATCGTGTGTTCATGTGTAACTGATACGTTCAGCTCATTATAATCAGAGGTGACAGAGGATTTTATAAAAAGACCCAAATAAAGTAAATTGTCATGCTGTGTGGAATTTCCCTCAACGTCAACCGGCCCAAAATAATATTTTTCATAAGACCCCCCACCCCCACCCCCAAGTTCTCCGGAGGAAAAATATTCTGGTAGCGTAGCCTACATGAGTTCTTGTTTCTTAAGAAATCACCTTTATTACTGAAAGACTCCCATCTGCTGTTCTCTCAAAGCGGCAGGATAATGACAGCCTCAATCTGTTAATCTGCAGAATAAAATAACTGGGGTCCAACGTGCAACATCTGCTCCCTGCCGTGAAATAAAAACCTCACGGCAAACGCCAACCTTTCGGTTGCTGAGTATTTATTTGCAAAGCAAAGACGACAAATTAAGGAGGAATGCGGGCTACTCGTTCCTCAAAGAACCTTCTAATTGGATTCCATTAATTATGTTTGGAGCTAATTTTCACATGTGTTGTACAGGACGCATCGGGGTGCAGGTCGAGTTTGGTCATCAAGCGTGATTAAATTGCTTCATAAGCAGCAGAATATTGAATTTCTTTGCTGTTCCCTGCAGAAACTAGTTCCTGTTGTCTTTCACTTCAGCTAAGATGTGAAAAATTGCTCCTCCTGTTGGCCGGTGACATTCAGTATAACAGATGTTCGTATGCCGGGCTCACGGTATGATTTTTACAGTCCTTTAAAATTAATTCAGGTCACATTGACGTGACATCGGTGGATAAATAATTTCCAGCAGTGTGATTGAACACAAGGTTGAATCCTGGCTATGACAGGATGTCTGTGTTTCTGGCTCTAAATACTGATATTTTAACGTAAAATAAAATAAAAAATAATCTGAGGGCTTGATTGTGAACCTACACATGATTTTCAAAAGATCAACACATAACAATGTTCACAGCTGAAGACAAAGAGTTTCAAGAGTTTTAAGTCGAAGAGATCAGGCCAGAGATGTTTCAGCATCAGAATTTACACGACTTCAGCTAGAAGCAAAATTATGCTTTCAAACTTATCCTGAACATGTCTTCTGTTTAGTAACAGTTCATAAGAACAAATGGCTTCATGAATATAGGCATATGGCACAGGAAAAAGGCCTCTGGGTTTTGGTATGTGCTGTTTATACACGTATAAACACACTTGGGAGATAGTCGCCATGCAGCAACAGCTGTTCACCCCCAACAGAGATGGTCGAAGCATTATATAAACCCGTCTGCAGCACACTGGACCTTTCTAGTTCAGTTCTTGGTCATGTGACATCTTTTTTTTTTTTTCAAAGAATTGATGAAACAGCTGGAGTTGTTGCTGGGATGACGGCAGGTCCTGCTGCAGTGTAATGCTGGGAGCACGAGCTTGTTTTCTGTCAGCCTTTTATAACTGATCCTGGATTATTAGCTGCTTGGTGCATCAGAAACACTCTTTCATTGCTTTCTTTTTCCTTTTTCCCCCTTTCAGTCACATTTCAGAGGCTTATAACTTAATTCGCAGCATATCTCTGCCATACTGCAGAACATGACGCCATGACGACGGAGCTACATCGTCCCTGCTAATTTGTGGGTTTAGCGAAGTGAGCTTCATCTGCGTCAGCTAGAAGTAGTGGTGATTTCTGATGTTGCCACCAAAGCAGCATCTGAACTAGATGGTTTCCCCCTACAGATGTCCGCCGCCAGCACTTCAGCCACTAGCTGCGCTAGTTCTCGTTTCTGCACAAGAAAAGCCTCCGGGAGCAGAAGCTGATGCCCACCATGGGCGACCAGGACGCCACATGATTCTGCCTGGAAGAGTCCTGGAAGTGTTGTCCATGAGCAGCTTGGCTGAAGGAACTCCGAGCTTCAGCTCACCCAAATGAGCCGGGCTAACTTGTTAGCTGGCTTGGCTAAAGGAGCTCTATGCTAACAGCTCTGTGGACTGGGACTTGGCTTAGCTGAAGGAAAATCATTGCAGGACTCTTCTAACTGGAAGCTGCAGTCAATCATCCCAGTACCTCCCACATGAAATTTTGTTTCAGTGTCCACAGGAAATGACCACTGTGGTTAGCATGGCTAAGCTAAGCTAAACTAAGCTTTGTCATGGTGGTCTGTTAGTACAATTCACACAAACACAGGAAAACAAGTTTTCTATAAGATATGACGGTGATCAGTTAGGTTTTTATTCCCAGTCAGAAGGCAACATGATGCTAAGCACTAAGTCACTAAAACAATGACAACAATGGATAGCTGTTAGTCAAGGATGTAGTATGATATCTGGACATCTGATTGGTCAGCTTTCTTGCTTAATATAAGTTTATCTGATGTGGTACAAAAAAAATTCAGCCCCTGTACAGTTGTGGATGTAAAATGTAACCACAGATGGAAAAGATTTTTGTACCAGGCTGTAAATATGTTTAATTCTGCTGTGAACTTGTCGCCTTTACCATGGAGGTCAATGGAGATTTGCTTTGTTTTGGAGCCAGCACCTAGTGGTCAGTTGAGGAATTGCAACAAAACATACTTCTTGGATGAACTTCAACCTGGAATTGGGATGGCTGCTGTTTGGTGTTTATTCATGTTTTTCTGTGAACTTTATTGGCAAAGCGTGGTTGGGAGACCACTTGGGTGATCCGTTTACTCAGATAGCGTGAGGTAGCGTCTGGGTCCCCACTGAGCTGAATATCTGCTCCTTTATTGTGGCATACAGTCAAGAATTATTTCTACCTGTCAAATACAAGGAATTTCTTAATTCTCTCATTTACAGATTATTATTTCACCTCAGATTTGATATAAATACGACATGGAAGCAGGTCTGGAGCCATGACCGGTTTATTTTAGATATAAAGTGTAAAGAAACATCTTGAACTGGATGACAATAAAAAATCTCGGAGTCCAAAATTATTCATATCCTGTCTCAGTAATCAATAATCAAACTCCTTATTTCTCATCACAGCCTCCAAATCATTTCTGTAATTGTGCACCAGTTTCTGTCAAGTATCTGCAGGGGTTCTGGACCATTCCTCCTTTGAAGAAGTTTCTAGATCCTTGAGGTTGGAGGGTTTTCATTCTGTCACCTGTTTCTTCAGCTCCTTCCAGGTTCTCAATGGGGTCTAAACCAGGAGTCTGATTGGCCACTTCAGAACATTAACATCATTGTCCTGGAACCATTTCTGGACCTCCT
>JBAMYA010012956.1:0-17393 GCA_037176975.1 Arrhamphus sclerolepis | reverse complement strand
TTGCATAGTTTAAAAACAGATTTTGTAGTAAGTGGGTAGGAACATGCCTTTCCAAAGAAAGGCTGTTTTGGATATGTTGTTATTTCTACCTTTTTTTCCCCCTAACTACTGAAGTAATCAGCAGCTCTTTGAAATATCAGCTTTCCAGCCAGAGCCTAAGGCTGTCAACGTTAACATGCCAGAATTTTACATGAAAACTATACTGTTCAGACTTAGGACAAGTTTCCAGAAGAAGAAGATCTTGATATATATGTTTCTGCTCTTTAATCCACTTGTCCCATTTTGAGTGCATTTCCATCTGACTGTTTCTGGAAACACAACTGGAATTTGCTTTGATTTTCCTTCCAGCGGACGTTTATAGAAACCATCACCCTCTGAACATTCCTTTTAAGTGGAATATTGTTGTTATCTTTGAAATCTTGCGATTGTTTAGAGTGGTGATTGGCTTAAAGTGGTACACTCGTGCTTGCCAAAAAGGTGGAAGCATCATGTTATCTGTAGATGACCCTAAACGTTTAAGTAGACAGTTGTGAGGGAAAACACTTCACAGTGCCAGCATCTTTCTCTCTATCTCCCTTGGTCCATTTCAGCATATTGTCCTCTGCTAGTCTATATTACTTAATCACTTATCTCATCTTAGGGAAGTTGGCTAAGAATAGCACAATATCAGGTTTCTCTCCGTCTTTACCCATGATCTTGACTCATTCACCACATATGTAGTCTCTTTTTCATCTCTAATTTTGTATAAATCTTATTCGTCCCACTCCTTATCGCTGGCTCCCTCTGTTCCTCCTGTTATTTCTGTCTGTATCTTTTTGCCCATATTTCACAACCCCCTGGAGTCTGTGGAAGAATGTAGTGTGTAATTAGCAACCATTTTGAGGGAATTTTTCTTTTTTCTCCAGTGGTAGATCCAGCACAGTCTCACTGCTCAGCCTGATTGTCAAGATAAGTATCCCTTGGCTCTAAATGGGAACTGTCTCTACAATAGTCATCACTTTAAGAATGCAGAGTCACCTGACAGGTTTTAACAGCAGATGAAAGTGAGAGCCTTGTAAAACATCTGGTTAGCTTTCCAGCCATTGCTTTATATGTACAGACATTGGATTGCACCTTCAAATGCTTTGGCAAAGCTGAAATTGTGCAAGAATATGAAATTTTAAAGATATGCAAAGTATATAATATGCAGAATATACAAAACTGAGATAATCGTAAAAAGGCTGTGTGTTCAATGTGTCACTGCTATAAGCTAGTGTTTTGAATCCTGTTACAAGTTGAGGATGAACATCATCTCCAACTGAAGCATACGGTTTTTCTTTAAACAACATACCTCCATGGCTAACATAGTATTCTCTTACCTTTCTGTGTTTTCTGCTTTGTAGTGGAAAGGTAAAAGATGAGTTTACCGGTTAGAAAAGAGGTGGGCAGAGACATTCAGACAGAAATTGAATTTGTGCTTTAGAGGATGTTGCAAATTTAGACAGATTATATTGTACACAAATCTCAGCCAAACCTGGATAATTAATACACTCAGATTTGTTTTGAAGTTGCAACAGTCAACAATTCATATATGTTCTTCAACATCACACGTTTCCGGTTTGAATAAGACTGGTCTTTTTCTGTTTTTCATTTTTAGAGTCACAGTTCAAAAACATGTACGTCAGGTAAATTGATGATTCTTAATTGCCCATAAGACTGACATGAGTGTGTCTGGTTATTTGTTTATATGTAGCCTTGCAATGAATTGGTGACCCGTCAAGGGTCTACCCCTGTCTTTCACCAGGAGAGAGCTCTGATAGGCTGCAGCAGATCCCTGTGATCTTAAATAAGGATGAATTGGTATTGATGATGGAGGAGTGGACTGGTTCCTAATAGATAAATGACTCAGAGTTCAAGGTGGTAGGCATGACAATAGCTTTTCAGGTTCTCTAAAAAGCCAAGCAAATTATTTTTAATTATCCCTTCCATAGAGTTGGAAACACCAAAGATTCCTCTATGATGGGAAAGGAGTACAAGTATCTGAACACCTAATTATCATTATCATTGGAATCTGATTTCATCAAGGACTGGCCACTTGTCCAGGGTGGACCCCTTCCTTTCGCCCGAAGTGAGCTGGGATAGGCTCCAGCAGACCCCCGTGACCCTGTACGGGAAATAGCGGGTATAGATAATGGATGGATGGATGGATGATTTCATCAAAGTCACAATAATAGACTAACAGAATGTGTGGACAACACAACATTTACAACTTCTTATGCATTTTTCGAAACTACCCATTAGACAGCCCATTAAACTGCCCATTAAACAGAAGAAAAACTCAGACTAGTTACTTCAGCAGAATCTATTGACGTCAGTAATTTGTACACTTGAAGTCTGGTAGATGAATTGAGTTTGGAGGTGTAATTTAGAGCTACTTTGGTTGATGAAATACACAGACATTCATAAGAAACATCTGCTGATCTGAACCATGTATCATGAAAAAGGGGATCTCTGAAGACACAGGTTCAAGAGTAGTTGATCTGCTTTTACAACGCTGGAAAGGGATATAAAGTGATTCCAGGGGTCTTAGGCTGCCATCAGTCTACAGTTAGGCATATTTTCTATAAATGAAGACAGGTTAGTTCTGTCTTCCCATAAGTGGGCGATCAATCAAGATGACTTCAGAGGCACAATGCAAAAGTTTAGAGTGAAAAATGCAAAAAAAAGAGCTCATGAGTAACACCTAAAGACATCTTGAACATGATTGAAAAAGCAAGGTGTCCATTCCAGATTTCTCAACAAAAATGATCACAAATAAAGTTTGCTGAAGGGTACCAAGGCTTTTTGCAATGCTACTGGGAAAATATTTTATGAGTTGTCAAAACAAAAGTTGACTTGTTCTACAAGAATCAGCACTATGTATGGCACGATGGGACGCAGCTTTGCAAAAACTAAACATTGTCCCAGTGGTGTGTTGGAGGGAGGATCATGATTTGGGCTAGCTTAATCATTGATGGGGAACAAATGTACCAAAATAAGTTACACCATAATGTCAGGATGTTTGATATTATCATATTCTACTATTTCTAAAGATTCAGATGTCTGTGCTAAAAAAAAAAAAAAAAAAAAAATGTCATTTGGAGTCAGAGCCCAAACCTTAACCCAACAGAGACACAGTGGAAAGATCTCAAGAACAGTTTAACTCAAAATCCTGCAAATGTGTCTGAGCTAAAAGCAACTCTGGAAAGTGAAATAGTCAAAAATTCCTCCTGAATGTTGTGCGGGTCTGGTCCAGTGTTAAAAAAGCATATACTTGAAATGCTTCTGTCTGCACTACTGACTTAAATTTGCTGTCACCAAGATACATATTTAGTCATTGGGTTCATTCACCTTTTTCCTCCAACACTGTGAACTATTAATCTGGAGGGTTTCTATAAAGGCACAAGAAATAATTATTTGTGTGATAACAGCTTAAGCACACTGTGTTTGTTATTGTAACTGAATAAAATCAGATTGCATTTTATGGTAAATCATTGCAAAAAGTTCATTCAGAAAAACCAGGTTCAGTTTTTCTTGCCACTGTGCATGTGACTTCTATTATTTAATCTTTATTTACCAACTGACCTCTCTGTTAAAAATGTCCACATTTTCTTTTATCCATCCACACAAATCTACATAATTTTTGAACCACAAGCTCATTATAAAATGTGTTATCTTCTTGCTGTAAATGGTCTTTGGTCATTATCTAATGTGAGTATTTTTGTTATACATTCATGCTTGGTTGATATATGTTGATGATCAGTGCAGTTTCTGACTCCCAGCCTTTATGTAGTATCATGAAAATATTGTTGCTTCTTCCACTGTCTGCACACTTCTCTTATACACAAATGAGAGGTAAATTTGATCTATCCACGGCACTTGAGACAAATCATAAACGACAAACTACATATGATGAAACTGCCTGAAGCTTCATGCAGGTCATCTAAGATGTATAATCTTAAATTAATGGTTACATGAAGTGTACTAGCGGGTGAGCAGCAATGAAGAATCCAACATAGTGTTGTTGCTCTTCTTTTTTTTAATATTGAGGGCAATTTATCTTGTTATCAGAGCTCCTCAGTGACTTTAGAGAAGGAAAAAAAAGCCAACAAAACAAACGTTTTTCAACTTTTAGGACAAACATAATTAGTGTTGCTGCACAAATAAAATGATTATTTCCAACTCCAGACAAACTTTGTGTTTTACTCTGCTCAGTCACCGGAAAAGTATATAAGTGACACTAAATACAGTCAAAATTTTGCCAAATTACATTATTTTAGTAAAATCAAATTCTTAATAATCTATAACCCAATTCACTATAATTCAAACAAGGAATACACTGATTGCAATTTTCTTTGCCGATTCATATTTCCAATTTTGTTGATGGTCCAACCTGATGGTGCGGGTTTCGTCTGATTCAGGTTTTCTTAGGACTGTGATCAACTTCATTTAAACAACATGGAAAGACAGCGGCGGCTGGATAGTGTGCTCGATTGTTTCTAGCCTCTTAATGTTTGTCAGCCACATAATTATTAGCATTCAGCTGAATTATGTTGTTTTTATATGTTTGAAAAACATTTTTAGTCCCCAATGTCTTGATTGTTTTTACCATATAGGTTGTCCAAATTGTTTTCTTTTATTACTTATAAATGAGTAAGTACTAAACAAGTAATCTTTAAAAAAAACTGCCATTAAATACATTATTAATCTCAAGAGAACAAGGTGAGGAAAATAACTCATGACATCACGCAGTCTTGGCCAGCTGCAACAAAACTAATGGCTAATGGCTTTGGGTTACATGGGCTCGCCCTAACTATAAGCTGTACCAAAAAGACCCCAAACTGGGAGCTGGTTCCACAAGAGAGGGGAAGGGTGACTAAAGGCTCTGCCTCCCATTCTACTTTTAGAGACTCGATGAACCAGTGAATGAATGGACGAGTAAGCCTGCAGACTGAGAGCGAGGTGGTAATAATTACATATGACAGAGCTTGGATTTTCGTGTTTGCTCTCCAAACCAACAGCGGGCCATTAGGTGTTCTTTATTTAAGTCATCTACGCAACTCTAGTGAAGAAACAATGTTGGCAGGCAGTAAGGTAGCGGCTTACACTTGAAAAGGGTGGATCTATTCTTCATGAGTAGATCTGTTTGCCAGCCAGGACAAGTGAGTATGTGTTGTGTGTGATTTCATCTTTAATCATTGAAAATAGAAAACAGGTGGATGAGATTACTCTCCTGTATGACATATGCAGAACTCGTTGACACGAACACCATTTTTAGACCCAAAAACTTGACTCTCAATCATGATTTTTAATGCCATGCTCGTCTTAAAGCTGTCTTCACTCAGCTTTAGATGAATGGACTCCTCTGAGCCAAGAACAATGAGACTGGCTTGCTGCACCTAATCTGTTTTATATTGTGAAACAATCAGATACTGAAAGTCATCATGACTGAGATAAAGGATAAGCCTTCACAGTTACATCTAGCAGGAAAACAAACAAACAAGAAAAAAGATTTATTAAATATAAATGAGGTTTGCAGAGTTTAAGGGGGGCACATCCAAAATGACTGAATGCTGTTGGGTAAACCTGCAGCCCATCATAGCAGCAAAATGTGTGTGGTACAGGCCACATTGCTGATATTAGTCATTCTGACCTTGGATATTTTGTTGAGATCATATAGATTCACACAATCTTTCCACACACCTTCGTAATTCCTAAGAAACTGTTCTTATTTTTGAGTGTGATTACCCCCAACCAGCATATAAAAAATGTAAGAACTAATGCAAAACAAGAGGGAGATATCATCATAGAAAGCTATCAATATCAAAACTCTAATCGCATGATAATGCATGCACAGATTGGCTTTTTTAAAAATACACACAGCATCAACATATTGTTTGGTGGTGAAGATAAAGCACCATTAACTTGTCAACACGGTGACTTCTCGGTTAAAAAGTCCAACGTACAAAGCTACCGTCAATGTTACAAAAGTGTGGAGCTACACACAATGAACAGCAGATGAAACATCAGTTAAAAGTAGCCACACAAACCCCTTAACACCAGATGTGTTACAAAAAAACATGTTTTAAAAGGGTGCCATCAACCACACACCTGACTGACCTGTAGACAAACTACAATGGCTCCAACTTACCTTTAACAAAGAGCATTGATTATAAACCAGTGCAACAAGTCCATTAAAATATTTAGCAGCCCATGTAATGGGTACAGTCACCATTATGGAGCGCTTCCAAAGGATGGGGACCCAGTGGAGCTGGAGGAACCACGCAAAAATAAAACGGAGAAACTGATAAAACACAGTTCCCGAGAATAAAGATACGTATTTCATCAGGGCCAGGTCCTTTTAATTCTTATAGTTTAAGGAAGAGACCAAAAACCCTGCTTCTTTTAGTTTGTACATTGTTCTGCCCTGAGTCAGCATTCTTGAAGCTCCTAATTATAGGGAGGGCAGTAACTATCAATTTAGAAGCTTTTTCATTTCATTTTATATTTTTCATCATGAGAATGCACACAAACCATGATGTAGCAGTGAGCATGTTGAACAAAAAAAAGAAGAGAGAATTAGAAATAGCACACTTTGTGGACAGCATACCCATCATGTATTTAACACCCTGTCAGTCAGGGCAGGAATTGCTAATGCTTGTAAGCAGTGATCTGTAATGAGAACCATGGCTTATCACAAGCCTTTTTCAGACCGCTTTAAGGCAATTTGTGTCAATTTGTTTCTCTAAGTGCTTCCCTTTGCATTAGAAATGTCTTAGTTCTACTGCAAAACTGAAAAATACAGAAAACACTAAATGTCCTGCATGGGCTTTGCATGCTCCTGTTGTGTTTCAGTTCGGTTTCCCATTAGTCCACTAAGGCTTATTTCTTACATTTAGACATTTGAAGACCTCTGGTCATACTTATGTAAAGCTGGACTTTAAAGCATCACGTAAGCATGGCTTTGCTATTAAAGTTTCTAAGAAGTCTAAAATTAGCAGTGACACGCTAAGTAAGGTGTGCCCAATAAAATCAATTTACGACGCCACTAATTCACACATCATTATCGTTATCTTTTTATGTCAATCAACTTTGCTTTTTGCGTGGAAAACATAATAGACCTTCTGTGAGATTGCAGCTTTGGGCTGGTGCCACCATTTGAAGCCAGGAACCAAAGCAAAGGAGCAGGATTCTGATAACCTCTGTATTATTCACAGTGGTTGCAAAAACAAAATTAAAATTAAATAAATGAATAACACAACTGGAAGTGTTGCTCTGTCAGAAATACCAGAAAAGAATCCATGCCGACCTGGAGGCCTTTCTTCCATCCATGTTGTTTGTGTGATGACGCTGCACACCTTCCTAACAAGCCCACACTTTAAACAGTCATGCTGGTAAACTTTATATTTGTCTGTCAACTAGGTGATATTTAGTTTAACCGATTTGTTTTTGTTGCTCCAGAAAGACAGCTAAATCTGCTTCCAGGCAGAGAACCATTAGCAGTCAGAGATTGTACGCTTCCATCAAGCCCTGGCAAATTCCTGGATAGAACACATCAGTGATTGAAATTAAGAGAGGAAATCACTTCTAAATCAGGTCATAGACCACCTCTGCTAAAATGTTAGTCTAAATTGTTGTGTACTTTATAGAGAAATGATGCCAATACTGTATTTTTTTTTATTCTTCGCCTGTTTTAACTTAATGTTATCCATTTGCTTTCATAAATAAATGTACCATGACAGTTTATAAATAGAAAATGCACTAGATTGTCTTCAAAGATGATAAACTTATTCAGGCATGCGCTGAATTTGCCAGAGTCCAGTCCTGTGGGGCTCATTTTGGCCTCCCAGTATTAATGCAGACCTTTTTGACTCTTGATGCTCTTTGAACTCCAAGTATGTGAGGGCTCATTCAGAGTGTTTTGACATGTGAAGGTTAACCAGTTGGTGCTAGACCCTTCAAAGACTGACCTACAGACCCCACTAGTTGACATGCTGTGTTTTAGGCTGTGTGAGTCTGATTGGGTGGTGTGGGGGGAGCTGTGAATGGACGTGAATGGGGGGATCATTCAGGCCAGAATGCATAATGAAGGGAGATTTTCACAGCTGAGAGGCCAAGAGGAGGTCCTTTGCCACATACTTGAAGTTTAGTAAGTAGCTGAACATCCAGTGCACCAGTGGTTTTATCTTGCATGTCCTGTGTTTCATTTCTCATTTAAAAACAACAACAAAACAAAATACACTGAAACACTGTCATGCATTATAGGAGACTGTGTTAATCCATTAACTTATGCCGAATTAAAATTGTGACTTGGAGAGTTTGTTTATCTGAAACTATGAGTAAGTGGGGACTGATGTTATGGAATCTACTATCGGTTCAGTCAATACTACATGAAATTAAATAGGAATTAAGCAGAACAACGCCAAAACCTTTCAACTATCATACTGCATGACGTCCTTATCTGCAGAAGTGGCACATTCTGTCGGCGTTTTTAGATTTATGCTGAGCTTAGAAGCCTGCCTTTCTCTTTCACAGCCTCACAGAGTCATAGAACGGATATTCACATCAAATGTCAGCTTGTCAGCCAAATATGGTGTGAAAAAAAAAGAAAGAGAAAGAGAAAAAGTCTTTTTTTATTTTGTGGAAGTAATGCTGTTGGTTGCAAACCAATGTTTTTGTTGGACAGCAACAAAAACATGTAAGGGTAAGGGTGCAGCTTCTTGGAGAAGGCGTCCCTGTCGACACGTACTGCAGATTACACAAGAAGTGCATCAATGCACAATTATACCTGTTTCAGACAGGCATGATGGTCTACCTGAATTCATCTAAAACACTAAAGGAGGTGTGTCTCCTTTTATGATACATGGTAATCTGATACAAAACAGATGATTTATTTTGCGACAGAATTGTGTGATGATGTAAATGATCATATTGGGATGCAGAATGGACACATAACAACTCTAGTACCCACACATTCAGAAATGCAGAAAATCTGGACAAAGAGACGATAAATTCAAATAGCTACTGGCGACTTGTCACAAGTTTTCAACTGACTAACTGTACGTCCAGACCGAGAGCGATAAATGTCTCAGCGTTGCTGAAGAGTCCAGAAAAGCGTCAAAATCAGCAAAGTTGCCATGACGTGAAAACAGCCAAACGTTCCTATTGGTTGTTGCCAAACCGTGCCATAGCTCATTTCCATTAAGCCGACTGAGGCCCATTCGCAGGAACACTTTATATTTCTTATTAAATCATTGCTGAATTTCTTCCCGATAGACACGATGATTTCACCATAATGTCACTGTCCATAGGTATTGTGGGTGGAGTCTGTCTTCGTATTGCTGTAAAGGCCATTTTCTACCTGTGTTTTTCACAGGCTGGATATAATGAAATACACTGGAGAAATAAAAGAAAATGATCTTTTAAATGCTGCGTGTGTTGTCCAGATAAGAGTGGGCTCATTGAAGCGTGTAGATGTAGTGTTTTTAATACCAATCTCATGGAAAAAAGCAAAGTGCCTTGGGTGCTTACTCCCCTTAGCTCCTTAGCTAATTCTCCAGATCTTTCTGTTTTCATCATTGTATATTGAGAGTCAAATGTTGTTTGACATTCTTAAAAAAGCAATTGAAAAAAATCAAAAACACGCATCAACAACTATTTTCAGCCTCAATAACATCTTCAGACTAATGGCTCCTGTCATTGTGAGTCCCTAAGTGTTTACTGCTGAGAGACATTTAAAGTGTAAAATGTTAGTAATATAAACTCTTTGTCTCTTCCCCTCTCTCTCTCTCTCTCTCTCTCTCTCTGTGTGTGTGTGTGTGTGTGAGTGTGAGTGTGTCAGGCAAAGACACGCGATCAAACACTTAACTGTTAAACAAATACAGCTATGATGAAATTTAAATGCTAACACACAGAATAAGAAAGGGGAAGAAAAAAAAAAACAAAACAAACCAAAAAGACAAAAACAAAAAACAAAAAAAACAAAACAAAAACTATTGAGACTTGGTGAGACCACCAGGTCAGTGATTTGTTTGGCAAAGAAAATCTGTGGTCAGTGACTTCAGATGCTTATTTGTAGCACATTGAAATAAATACGCACATTCAGCATGTAACATATAAGTGTGTGGACGTTAAACAAAGTATTTCATCTTTACAAGGCTGTCTGTTCTGTCTTCTTGTGATTTCTCTGCATTGAAGTGGAAAAATGTTGCTTGTTTGAAGATTTAAGCCGAGGATGTTAAAGCTTTATTCTCTTGTAGCTTTTCCTTTTCTTCTAGATTTAGCTAACCTTCAGCTCTAAAGCATACCACAGGTAAATATGCCATTGTTCCATAACGTTTGTTAGTTTACCTAAAGCTGTGGATCAGGCTGGGTGATGTGACTCCAAACCAGTAAACGAGAATAACACAACATTTTTACTTTAATTACAAAAATGGAGAATTTCGTTAGTCTTATGTTTATTTTTGCTTTATGTATCACTGGCAAGGTTTTCACTTTTAAAACTGGGTCAAGCTGACTACACACGCAGTACAGTGTTTTAGAGGGAACAGTACACACACACACACACACACACTGTGGAGAAAGTAGTAACACAAGAATTGATCTGGGAAAGTTTGTGGAAGTTATTCCTCAACGTTGGTTTTCAAATAATACTGGTGATACACATATGGCTTGGCTTGCACTTATATAGCGCTTTACAACTGTATTTTTACAGCGCCAAAGCGCCCATTCACACACACTTACACACACCAGTTGTCGGCAGAGCTGCCAAGCAGCGGCGCTGGCCAGCCAACTGGGAGCAATAGTCTTGCCCAAGGACACTTCGGTGTACCCAGGAGGGGGTTGGCCGAACCCTCTACCACTGAGCCACCTTCCCCTAATGGACTACCAAAATAAAATAATCAACAGTTTAGTCAGTTATCAAAATAACTGTTAGTTGCAGCCCTGGATTGAAGTTTTATGGCAGGAGGGCGTCTCCAGATTCACACGTGTAAAAACAGCACAGAACGTTGCACTGTAGCTCTTATGATTAGTTCATTAGATTTTATTTTAAATGTAGCAGACATTTGCATGTCTTAGCTTAACAATTTGTTGGCAACGTTGGTGCTCACGTACGTCCAGTCACATAGTTCATTGGTCTATTTAAGGAGCAAATGGTGCCCATGTCTGTCTTGCAAAGCTGCCAATTTCGCTGCTGTTCAAAACAGATAAATATGAGCTCCGCTTTAGTTGTGTTTGGCTAGCTCTGATTCTGAGAGTTGTCCTTCACTGTTTGGAAAGCATAGTGTTTTGTTTTGTTTTTTTCTTCCTGAGACTGAAGCACAGTCGCACGGGTTTTTCTAAACCGGGGAACAGGGGTGCAGCGCCCCTATGCCTACTCGTGTGCGCCCTCTTGCGTTTTTTTTTTAAATTTCTTTTGAGCACCCCTTGTAAATGAATTAATAAGTCACATAATCAAAAAGCATCTTCATTATTCCAGAACATTCTGATCATAGTCATGGTCCAAAGTGCTAAGTGGTCCAAAGTGGAGACAGCACACACAAACTACAGCGGGTGGTGCCCAGTCGCTTTGATACTGTGTAGTAACTATGTAACTCTTCTGTAGCGAGTACGTATGTGCGTAGGAAGCATTGCAAGCTAGTTTGTTGGTTATGACGGCATTGGATTTAACGTGAGGGCATGCGAGCAACGCCATGTGTCAAACTGAACAATAGCCTACTACAACACCAAGCCAAGATTGTCCGCTGTGCAATTGCTAAAATAAGTATGGACACGATCCATCGACATGGGCTTTGACATCTACCAGCTCCAAGTAGCCTCTTTAACGTTTCTCCCCTCACCCTACCCACCGGAGCACCCCACCCCCCCGACGAGGAGGGGATACTCCCTCATGCCAAAAAATTCTAGAAAAAGCCCCTGACATCTGTTTGTTTTATCTATTTTGACATGTTTTATTTGCAGAAATTTTAATGTTTCATATTTGCCTGTGAAGCACTTTGACAACACTAGTTGTTTTCAAATGAGCTATATAAATAAATCTGTCTTGACTTGATCAAAATGATCAATAAAAAAGAAAATAGATTTTTGTAATGATGCTCCATAGGTTATATGATTCATTATTACTTTAAAAGTAATTACTGGATGCAAATTAAACATTTATTTCCTGAAACCACACTGCAGCAGCCCTTCTGAATGTCTGCAGTAAATCAGCTGCAGGATGTTAACTCGCCCCACACTCATCAATAGGCTTTTAAGAAGCATTTCTAAACAGCTACACTGCACATGGACCAGTGACTCTTCTTTTCTTCTGCATAATAAGTGATGAAGCCTCTAATCGTGTTTTAGGTTGTTTATAAGATTTTTTTAAAAATGTTTAGAATAATGAATACATGAAAGACAAAATTTTTAAAATGCACATTCACATCAATTTCAACCCATTTAAAGTCTATAATACACCTTAAAAAAAAGAGAACATGACAAATATTTTGAATTATATGTTACACATACACAAAAGGTAACTGACACCTAACATGACATTTGTTCACTCAACCACAACTAGAAGTCGCTGCGCGTAAATCCACAATCCCTGACTGAATTATGCTTCCAACATATTCAATACACAGTACAACGGACTGAAGCACAAGCTGCAGAGAAATAACTGCAGCTTCACTCACCCCTCCACACACACACACACACACAGTCTCACACTCATAACACTTCACATCACGTGCATTCCCTTGGGCTCAACTTGAAACAGACGTATCCAGACAACAGTCAGTAGTAAGCCGTTTTCCTGCCTTGTAGTCCAAACTGTGCCTATCTCTGCTCTGCAGTCTGGGAGGGGCTTTCCCGCTCTGTTTAGATAGCATTAGACTCACCTACAATTACTTAAGACACAGGCGTCGCCACTATTCTGCTAACCAGCTACACCCACAGCAGGTCTATCAGGACTGGAATCAAAGCAAAACAAACTGGCAGGAAATGAGTCGCCATTTATGTCCTTACATGTCCTGATCTGCACCAAACTCTTTCCTATACTGAAAGCACTGTGTGGTGGGATTCTGTGGATTCAACACTGAGCTTTGAAAACTCAAATACAATCTTTTTTTTTTCCATAAGGAATGATTGAAATGTAATTTGACCCCCCCAACACACAGAAAAATAATAAAAATAAAGAAAGGAACATGTACGTTAGGTGGTAATACAGCTTCTGGACATGTTACCACTTTTCAAAAGGAGACAAAAACCATTTTTAACATATTTATGATAGTGTGTCCAACACACAGGCCAG
Organism: Arrhamphus sclerolepis; assembly: GCA_037176975.1. Taxonomy (NCBI): domain Eukaryota; kingdom Metazoa; phylum Chordata; class Actinopteri; order Beloniformes; family Hemiramphidae; genus Arrhamphus; species Arrhamphus sclerolepis. Next base: position 4,084 of record JBAMYA010012956.1, on the reverse strand, counting down.
ATGTGCAGTTTTTCCTCAACTCCAGTGTGCACTGCAGCCTGGAATTTCTTCCTTCTTTTCCTTCCTTTTTCAACAAACCCACAAATCACAGGCTATCAACAGTAAGAAATCGAAGACAGCTGTCCTATTACAACATTCAACATTTGTGAAAGCAGATCATAGAGCAGAAGCTAGCAATCTAGGCTGAAAAATGGAAGTTAGTTAGTTGGGCAGTTCAATGTTGGCTCGGTTTCAGTTTTAAACCGTGGTTCCTTTTTTTGAGGGGCGAACCGACAGCCAGAGAACTGGCTCGTGCCTGGGAAAATGACTTCTAACGTGGCACCGACTCTTTTCCTGTCTTGTATAAAGAACTGCTTGGAATCCAAAAGCACGCATGTTAGGTCTCCAGGTTTGTGCAAGCTCGTCTGTCTCTGCGTGCTGGCCTAGTGACGTGTACTGGGTGTGCAAAATCCTCTTTCTGAGCTTCAGCAATGATCCGCCAGCATGTAATTCAAAGACTGTTTTAGTCTGACTAGGAGCAAAAGAGGTGTAAACATATGAAAACATAAATATAATAAACTGAATTTCCAAATAACAAGGTTGGTAGTCTGATTACTCAAGTATTTGCATTAAATTGAACCACAAGTGTCCCGACACTCTCAACATGCTCCACAATTTTCTGGGTTCTAACATGGAAGTAATAATAAAAACAAAAAAAAAGTCAGCAGCAGAATTACCACATGTAAGACATGAAATGTATAGAGAGCTATAAAGCTGTCCCATAGTGTGCCACGTCATCAACTGGACTAATCACAGTAGTAAAAGTCTGTCACCATGTCTTGTAGTTACATTTCTGGAGAAAAATGTGACCAGACTGTGAAAACAATATCTTCCTCGAATTGTCATCTATAATTGTTAAAACTTGAAATGGTACATATTCCACCTTACATGTGTGTACATGAACAACGAATAAATGTCAAGGTGACCTGCAACCTTCGTCAGAAATAGAGCTGTAAAGTTCATACTGGCGCCGACACACTGCAGGCAGACATGCAAACCACTTAAACCAGAGCTAAACAACTTACTGCAACCACAGAAACAGACCAGACAGGGCAAGTGTTGATGTGAAGCACTACTCCAGCATTGCATCAATTTGTCATGCAAGTGTAACCTAGTTTTAAGGTTTTGCTAAATATGGCTCGACACAACATGGTGTCAACGGACATGTGGATCAGCAGCTCAGTCAGCTGGTAAAAATGATATAGCATATTGTATAAAGCAACTGCAAGCTTAGCTAACACTGGAGGGGCGGCGGGGAGGGACTAATTGGTGGTGTAATTAGAGCAGCATACACATTTTGGAAAAGGTCTGTTAAAATGTGAGGTCTGGTGCTGCATATTCACATGTGTTGGAGGATCACACAGGAGGTCTGAACAGGCCAAGAGCTTATCTCTGACACCACAAGAGCTTGGAGGAGGAAAAAAAAAAAAACCCTTGGCACCCTTTTACATTCCAAAAACATTTTTGATGAAAGCACACTGTTATTTAAGGAGCATCATGACACTTCCTTTATATTCCTGAAGTACATAGCAACTTTCAGCCAGATCATTTGTCAGGTTTGCTTTTGGCTGAAGATCTCAACACACCACCTTCATCCAACAACACAACTTTTTCCATTCATTGCAATAAATTAGTCACATTTTATCAGTAAAACTTGAACGTCTTGAATGTTTCTTGTAATTTCTTTTCCCTAAATTGGCCAAGTATGATTGGTTTCACCCCAGCGCTCATCCCGCTCTCATTCACTCCTTTGACGCCAATAAAGGACAAAGAAGACAGGTGTTTTAGAGAAGGCTCCTTGACAGTACATCAACCAGAAGCTGGAAGAAGCAGGCACTTATCATTTAATTCACACTCCATTTATGCAACTCCAATGGGTCTCTCTTGACTACCAAGTACTTCTCATGTGATGTCAGGGTGTGAATTGTTCTCAGAGGTTAAGCACTGTAGAGAAGCAGTAAGACACATGAATGCCAAAGACGCAGATTAATTCTTCCAGTTGTCATTTAGTTCAGATTAAAAGATAATTTTTGGGAACCATCATGAGATCCAGTATTGAAGACAAACAAACTGCATAGCAAAGGTTGCAAAAAGAACACCGTTATTGAGTCACTGCTTGATTTCAACATCCACTGCAAACTAAAGTTCAGTCAACAGCAGATAGTTGGACAAGCTAATAACATGACAACAGAGAGCTGAAGAAGAGGAAACTAGACTTCAGTTGAATGTCACAACTCTTTACGGCTCTTTTCAGACATTATTCAATACTACTTCCTGCACCAATTAATGCCACTGCTGCCACTTGTGTTGAAAATGACGCGCATGCATTACTAGGTACGATCTAGTCAGATCACCAAGGCAAGCTGTTCTCAAAAGTATTTGTGGCTCATTCTTTTGCCCCCAGAATGATGACAGCAGCGCATGTCAAACTGTCTGAACAGTTGGAAGACGGTGAATCAGTAACCACATCAATGTGGAAAGAAAAAGCCTCCCGAGCATGCGTTGATGCGTGTTGTGCTAATCACCTTGCTTGCTGCTGTTAATAAAAAAAAAAAAAAGCTTAATGCCTCTCACCTTACCAACAAGCAAACCTTAAGCAAAAGCAGAAAGATATTTTTCAAAGCACTGTGACCATCTTTCAATTATTTTTTTAATGACAATAAGCTTCAAAAAACAGAAGAGCTCTTCAAACCTGATGGGAAGGATTTGGCATTTTTGCCGCATGACTCACATGCTAGGGTTAATTGAGGTGGACAGGCCCAATCATGACACTAAATGGCTTTAAAATGGCACTTATTCTCACCAGCGGTGCGTGAAGGTCACGGCTGCTCCAGCAAACAGCCCCCTCCAACCTTCCCTGCTGGCAGCCTTCAGAGGCCGCTGCCAGGTTTATACGATTATTAGGTTTAGATACAAATATGCTGTTGAAATCATTCACAGCTTGCCGTCAGACAGCCACAGCTGCTTGCAGTGAATAGCTGCCAAGACAAGAACCAGAGAATGACGCTCGTCTGTCTAAATGTGCACGCAGCGGTGAGGATCTCAGACTCGTGAAAAATGGATGCTGGAGGAAAAACAGGCTATCAGCAAAAAGATAACCTCAACCACGTTTGCAGTGACAAGACCTGTCAGGTTTCTGCTTCCCTCTGACCACTGAGAGCTGGGCACCCATTACAGCCATGATCAGGAAACTTTGTTGACAAGGCGTGGAAACTTTCTACAAACTTTCTTTAGGACATTATACTGGGAAAATATTCTAATTTTGTAACTGTCCATGGGGTAAAACAGTAATATATGGTCACTGAGAAGCAATGGGAAATGTTCAGCAATTTATCATATAGCAACATGAATTTAAAGATTTTGTTTTGTCATAAGCAGACATGCATATAAACCCATTTAAATAAGAAAGAAAAAAAAAACATTTATACCCTCAATTTATTCATTTAGAAAAAAAAATGAATTCTTGTTTCTCCCGGCAAACAAACGTACAACTATATTAAATGCACAGGCTCCATTTTTCATTGACTGGAGTAAAAATGAATCCACACATCAGATGGTTTTGTGTGTGTCATTTATTTTCCTCCCCAGAATAATATTTAAGGAGAAAAAAAGAAAAGAAAAACACTGATGTAATGCAATTAACAGAAATGGTTAGCAATACAATCTCCTGTAATGGTTAAAGCATACACAATATGCACTAATGTGACTCAAAATCCCACAGAAATACAGTAAAACAGCTCCCTTCTCAACCATGAACTGACAACCTGTTCATACCATTCATACCACCTCCCTGTTCCAAAGAGTGTACAACTCGAGATCCGTTCCACTGCTTTGTGCTACCCACACAAAAGGTACAGCAAATGCAGCCTGGCTTGAAGTTAGGAGGCGATAAAGACGGAGAAGCGGGACCATTCCATTTAGCCTGTACAGCGTACCTATTCAACCGCGATAATTATCACTGCAAGATCAATTGCATATACAAGTTGAAAGGTTTTTTGTCAATCTTGACACTAAATCACAGCATATATGCAGACACAAAAAAGAA
>JBAMYA010012925.1:0-17394 GCA_037176975.1 Arrhamphus sclerolepis | reverse complement strand
TATACATATATATATATACATATATATATATATACATATACATATGCCATCTGAGGGTTTATTGGCTGAGGCACGTAGAACAAATCCAGATGGCAGTGGCTTTCCACAAACATGTCAGACTTCTCATTGGCACTAATGGAGAAATCTCTTGTGGACCATAAAGTTGAAATCACAAACTAAATCTTTAGAAAACTGTCTCCACCTACTTCTATCAATGATTGTACATTAAAGGAGACACAAGAAAAAGAAAGTGGCACATGTGCACAAGATTTATAAAGCAGGCATCTGTACAGACACTGTGCTCCACTGACACCAGTCCAGCTTTCCATTAATACACCCTGCACCCCCTCAAAGAGCCGGCCTCTCACATCAGGCGCCACTACTGACTGTTTGCTTTGCTTCAAATGGCTCTCCACTGAAACCGCAGCTTTACCCTCCCTCTGAATATGTGCCACTGAGGCCTTTGACTTGAATGCCAGTCGAAGAGCCTCCATGATCTAATTCCTTGTTTCAGTGATGGTTCAGCTGCGGGGAAATGATTCTGTCGCTAAATGTCCCTATGAAATGTCTCCACATTGTTGCATCTGTGCACATAGAAGGAGAAATGCCCTCTGTCATAGAGAGTGACCTGGGAGTTACAGAAATTGTCCTTTGCTGCAGCTATAGGAAAAACCACTCAGTCCTGTGTCGTCTTTTCCACTTACAGATCTACTCCTTTTTTTCTTCTTCTTTTTTTTTTCTTTTAATAGTCAGATCGTGTTACAGTTTTCCAGAACAAACTCTTGGTGTCTTAAGCACATGTGTATGTGTGTGTGTGGATGGTTTAAGTGTAGTCTCCATCTGTGAGCCAGATTTAAGGGGAAGAAGAAAAAAAAAATCAGGGGTGCATGTGTTAGTAGAGCATAAGACCAGAGGAATGGGCAACAGGAGTTAAGTCTGTTCATATTTGTCAGTATATGTTCATAGTTACAGTGCATTCAGGGCTGGCTCTCTCTGCCTGGGTCTCATGTGTAAACTATGTGGCTGGTCTGCCAACAGGGCAATTGTGAAATAGAAGCTCTCCTCTGATAGGAGCGTCAACAGCCCTCATACCCTTATGGATCTCACTGCTGTTATTCCAAACAGCTTCTTTCTTCAACAATTTCCTAGAAAAGAATATGTAAAAGAAAAAAAAAAAAAAAAAAAAACAAGGCTAAAAGTTGTTCCACAGATGGCTGATTGGGGTTTGGTGTTAATCGTCGCATCACTGTGATGACTCAGCTGAAAGTCAACCGTGGGTTGATTACTCACTTTCCTCCAACATGATGTTAGATCAATATAAAAAGTAAAGAATTACTTTAACCAGAAACAGTGGGAACTGAAAACCACAATTCATCTCTATTTGGTTAATGTAATTTGCGTTCTCTTTGGGCTCCAAACCAACTTCAGAGTGAAGTGTTTTGACAGCCAGCCTCATTTCGAGTCATAAGGTGCAGATATTTCCTCTGAAGCAAAAATAGAAAAAAACACAATGAAGAAGAATATTTCTTTCTATAATCAAGATTTGTTCTTCCTCTCAAGTCCCAAGTCTTTTCTTTCCTTTTATTTGTGATACATTTGGTGCAATTCCTCTGTAACTCTATCCTGAAAGTTGATGCTGACTTTCAGTGTAAGCTACACTCCCTTAAAATGCATATACTTAAGGGGTCTTCAAAAGATATTTATATGGTGTAACTCAAATACAAATAGAGCAAATTTAAAGAAAATGTCTTAAACTTAAAAACTTCTGCATGTTCTACCTCCCATACCACCCTGTTGCTCCCTGCAAAACAACACTGCACAATTTAGCAAATAGTGTCGCGTCCTGCCTTACAACACAGGCAGAAGCTGGACTGAAGCCTGCAAACATGCACGAGGTGGAAGTTAGACATTTGAACTGGAGCTGTATACTTTTCAGGTGACCAGTGTGTGTGAGCATAAAGCTGCAAAAGGATTGTCTCACTAGCAGGGGTGAAAATCCATAACACTGAAATCTTAGCCATCAACTGCCATGCACTTCCCAAGCACCATGTAGTCCATCATTAATGAATCCTCTAAAGTTTTGTTGGGTAAAAACACTTCCTTTCATGAGCACTGAGCATGGAAGGGTTTTGCTGGCAGAGCTCTGCTGGGTGGGCTAAAAGTAGCATCCATCTGTCTGTCGTCAACTAAAATGGATAAAATGAGAAGTACCGGTAACTTATACTTTTTCTTATAAGTTTTCCTAGTCATGGGATATGTATTTGCAGTGGTGTATGTGCTGCTTGGCTGGAAGGCAGAGGTGTGCGTAGAGAGTTTCCATGCTGATTTGAAATAATGATTTTATCTTGCATTTTACATCTTCATCAAGGTCTTTGTTGGAAGAGTCGTTGGATGGTTGAGATAATTCTCTACTGTTTCCAACATGGTCTTATGTATTCTTCTTAAATTTCCATCCCTATTCAGTTCCATGTGTGCAAACAGCCAGATGAGTGTGTCATGTGAGAGCAGCAGTGGACTTGAGCTGAAATGCTGGGACTCCCATTTGAATTTTCACGTTCTGTGCTTTTTGTCTGCCTCTTTCTGGCCTCAGCAACAAAATGTAAAATGCGCATCATCACCTATATTTGTTTACAGTTTCGATATGCACGTGTAACCAAAACACTTCCTCCTCATGGTAACAACAACATTATCTTCCTCTCTGTCTGTTCTCACACAGATACCATAGCAACAATATTCTGATGACCTAAACTTTTAGAAATCCATCTAAAATGAAATACTCTATTTTGTTTGTATCTGTGTTAGGTCCACTTCATTAGTCTGTAGCTGAATTTTTCAGCATAAGCATGTTCTCAGGGCTTAGCACATATTCTTTGTGGAACTTGAATCAAAAAAGGAATTATGATTAATTACTCATAAGCACAAATTCGAGGGTAAACTAAAGGCAGTTAAGGAATAAAAGATGTCAAATGCAGTTTCCAGCTACTACCATCAGTGACTAAAGGCCAATGGAGAAGGCTTAAGAGACAGAGACACCTCAAACAAGAAACTCAGCTTTACACACCACTGACAGTTTGGATTTGGACTAGAGCCTGTACACATCAAGTTTAGATTAATCACATATCCTCACATGTGGGTGTATGGACAATTTTATATAGCTGTTTTGTTTGTTTGTCTGTTTTAAATACCTTTGCTTGGATTTCATTGCAACGTTTGACAAATCACTTTTCTTTTTTTTTCACTGACTGTATTGATTAGTATTGACCGATAGCCAAAAACAAAGCATGACACATTCAGCGCATGAGTCAGACTTCTGTTGCCTCTCGATCAGGAAAAATATTCAGCCATTTGAGCTCTATTTAACACATTGAACACTGTTGTTTATTTATTTATCAGCATATTAGCGTGTAAGACTTTTACCTCCCCTGTTACAGAGACTAGATGCTTTTAAGGAAACGTTTAACAATCACAGCTCACATGAGGAAAAACTAGAAATGTTTCCACATTTAATGTCTGGCCAGGTGTTCAGAAAACAGGAACCATCACTTCACACAGAAGCGGCACAAAATGGATCATTCATACCAAACTTCTGGTTGAAATGGGTGCCTGAAGTCCGCAAATGATCCATAAATATTACAATTGATGATGAGCGAGGAGCCTTCTGACGCTAATAAGTTTCCGCTCCTTTTGCAAATGGACTGTCAGAGATACAGACAATGGTCCAGATGGACAGACAGATGGTTCATCTGAGCATGATTAACATAGAGCCCCAAATTACCTTACAAATATCCAATAAAGTCACAACATCTTCAGCATTATTAAAGAATACATGACCGTTTAGTGCTCATAAATGATACTCACATCTGTCTAAGATTGAATTAAGGGAAACCCACAGCTGTCAGAATCTGAGTGCATGAAGATGATAGGAGGAAAGTTCAACTCTCTGGTGTCAAAGAGTTGAACAAGTTATTGTGTAGTGTTATAAAAAAAAACATCTTACAGGCAGATTTGACTGCTTATCTTTGAAATCAAATGCATCAAACAGTTAAGTTCAAAAATAACAATATCTCTAAAGAGTGTTTTTCTGTCACAGGATTAACATGTAAGTCTCATCATTGCAGTAAATTGTTGCCCTGTGCTCTGACATCATAAACTATCATGAAACCACAGACGCCTTCAAAGAAATAGTGGATCTAAGCTTCTTTTTTTTTTTTTTTTTTTGCTCTCTGACTGTGGGATGCATCATCGAAGAGAAGAAGATGCCAGTGTTCAGGGAGTCTGTGCTCTCTCTGTTGCTGGATGTGCTGATCTGCAGGCTGGCTGCACGTGTTGGAGCTTGCCTGTTCCTGGTGGCGACTGAGCCGGCTTTCCGCCACACACTTAGAGAGGCTCTGCATGTCAGCAGCATAACAGTATGCAGACATCAGAGCTCATAGCAGCCCTGTTTTCACACATGTCCAAAAGCTAAAGTTGTCACATGAAGTGTTAAGGACTTGAAATTGAAAAGTATTAGTTTTATTGACAATAGGTTGCTGATTGCTGCAATCAGCATCAGTGAGGGTGATGGTTGGAGTTGATAAACTGGAATAACTAATAACTAATACACTACATTAACTATTATGTGACACCCTAAAACTTGAAGTCTAGTTGGCACAGCTGGGAACTGCTGATGTGGCTGCCTGTGATGATGCCGAGGCTTACCTGCAGAGATGTCTCCATCACTTTGCTCTCCAGAGTCTGAATCCATCTTCCCCTTCAGGACACTTGGAGTCAGAGCACTCCTCTCCGTTCTTGACCCTTCTCTTCTTCAAGAGTCCTGAGATTTCTTAACCCAGATGAAAAATGTCAAATAAAAAGGCAACTTCTTGCTTGTTCTTTACTTGTGAACCAAACTTCCCCTCCCAGCCTGGATCTCTGCAGTAGTGAGAGGAATGCTGCTGATCTGATTTGTTGATCTGTCTTCTTGGTTTTTGCGCTCTTGACTGCCTCAGATTTCCCTCTTTACTTCTCTCTCTCTCTCTCATGTATGTTCCCTCCGATACTCCCTCCCCTAGCTCACTCTCAGTCCATCCCCTTCTCCATTTCTCCCTCCCTCTTCCCTGCTACTCTGTACCTCCTCCTCCTTTTCCTCTCATTCGGCTCTGTCACACTCAGCTTCTCCTCACTCCCTCCACTCAAACTCTTTCTTTTACCTCTTTCTGTATGCTGTGAGTGCTGTCTCTTCCTCTTTCTATCTTCCTCTCTCCCCCCCTCTCAGTCTCTGGTTAAGAGTGTTGCCTGTGTTTAGCAGAGCAATGGGAAAGACTCATTCATAGCAACTTGAAATTCATCTCTAGTAGCAAAAATCCCATGACCCCTCAGTACTGGTTGTTATAAAATATGGCATGTACCACATGTGCCGTTCACATGATGTTAGGTAAACACTCAATGGGCCTCTAAGGTTTTGGAATACTTGGGAAATCTGTGACTTTGTTGATATGATTGTTATTAGTATATATGACTGATTGTCAAGGACCCTCTGGTATGTGACACATAATAGTTGCTTGATAGGAACCTTCTGAGGGAAAAAAACAGCATTACTGTTACATAAATGCATGTTCTGGGTTTTATTTTAAGATCAAAGGTTTCTGAACTTCATTTGTGAAACTGAATGTGTGTCCTTGGGCTTTTTCTCTTTTTTTTTTGTCTTCCTTGAATATTTTCTCTTTTGAAATGGATTAACATTCAACAAGTACTAGGAGATTCATGTCAAAATGGAAGAGGCTCAAGAAACATTAAATTTTGTTATATTATTTTTTATTATGATTGTTATATGTGTTGCTGTATAGGAATATGTTGATAGGAGAAGATGAGGGAAGTGTGCTCAGAAAACAGCCAGGAAATACAAAAGCTAATGTAGTGGCCATAGCTGCCAATAACTGAGGCTGTCATGGTGTGAAATTGATCTTTTTTTGTAGATGCACTGAGGTGAGTTGATTTTTTTTTTCTTGGTAGCATGAGAAACAGCTTAAAATTGCAAGACTCTATTGTCACCAATTCCACAATGTTTGTACTAAAATGCAATCTTCTGGTGTCGGAAATTTACCCTCTATGATGTCTTATAGAGCTGATATTGAAAAAAAAAAATCTCCAGAATTAAACATTCTCAGCACCCTGAAAATTGTTCTGTGCATAAAAATACAGAAATGTTAGAGTAATCATAATAAAACACGGAAAAGCATAACATGGTCACTTTAAACATTAATGAAAGCTGCTGACAGTTACGCAACTTTGCAATTCTTTTTTCCTTCATAAAGCGTTTATAGAAAATCTCTTCTACGCTTTAATTCAACAGCATATTTACATGTAAAGAAAAACACTGACAGTGGGACACAAAAGGACAGGACAGATAAAGACAGGAGACAGAAGACAGACAGTAACGGATGTGTTGTGTGTAGTATGCTGGTGCATGTGGTGTGTGCGCTGCACTGCGGTGTATATTGAAGAATGTGTGGAGGTTGTGTTGTGGTCTGTATGTAATGTTCATATCCACACCAGAAATAAAGCAGTGATTTTGACCTTCAACTCTTACTAGGCATCAAAGAGAGACCACAACCAGTGTTACAGATTGGACCCCAGTTGGTGCTGGTGTGTTGGGCCACAGTCATGCATCAGACCCCCACCAACAACAAGCCCAATCGAGGGGGTGATGATGTTGACACCACCACCAGTACATCTCATGTACCATCCCACAGAACCAGGATCAATGAGTTCAGAATGGGTTGTTGTTGTGGTTTGTTGGTTTGATGTTAACCGTGTCACTTTGGTTTCGACATTTTATATTTTAGTTGATGTTTTTCTGTTTTACAGTAAAACTAGTTTTGCTTCTGCTTCTTGGTTAGCTTACTGCTTATTATCTTGTGATGTGTGTTTTGCTTCCTATTGATCCTTTCCTACATCTTCCAATATTGATAAATATTTTTATGGTAAAGTGCCTCTTCAGCCATTCCACTCAAATCCTAACCAAGCCTTTGTGGAGTTAGTCTGTTCTCCCCATGACTGTGTGGGTTTTATTCATGTACTCCTACTTCCTCCCACAGTCCAATAAAAATGTGTATTCTAGGTTAACTGGTGATTTGAAAGTAGCTGTGATAGGCATCAGTCTATCTGCACCAGCTGTTCATTAATACATTTCCAAACAGCAAATTTCAATAATGTGACATCAGTTGATTTTTAAGTGTTCAGCTTGTTCGACAGTCAGAAAAGAAAAATAAATTAGTGCTTTCTTAAATGTGGAGCTGTCACTGATATAATTTTCCTTCTTGTGTTCATTTTCTGTCATTGATAACAGTCAGAACACGTCAGTAAGAATTTCATAGCTTCATCAAATATTTAGCAATAACAGGTTTTGGTGTCCAAATTCAATAAAATGTCAATAATTCATGAGAAAGAGTCAATGGTTAATTAAAAATATAGTACAGGCTATCATTTAAAGTAGTAAGATGTTACATTTTGCTTACAAGGATGTGACTTTGACTTGGCTTCCTCTTTTCATAGCTGAAAACAGAAAACAAACAGTAATTTTGAGATATTGCTAGAATTTTTTTTGATATTTTCAGTCAGTCATTAAGTCAAAATACTTTTAAGAAATTAAAAAAGGCACATACATTTATATGAAGAAAAGAAGAGTTAAATGAGCTCAGATGTGTTTCAGTTTGTTAACTTGCATTTCTTGTTCTTCAGACAAAGATGAGGCTGTTTGGTGTGAGGGGGCAGGTGGGTGTGCAGTCGGTGGTCCGACCACAGTTGCAGGCGTTACCATCATCCCAGGTGTGGAGCTCACTGTTGCTCAGCATGAACACTGGGTACCAGATGGCACTGGCTTCCCATCCTACTGCCCGAGGCTCACTTATCTTTGACACTGTGCTTTTGTTATGTGCGTGTGAGCCATGTTGACTCTCTTTTGCAATATTGTAGAGACAAAAACGATATGCCAATAATAACGACAAGCTGAGCTTCTTTGATCTTGCCAATAAAGCTGTGTTCGTCTTTGACCTGATGTGAAACGGAGAGTGAATGTGTGGGCTGTGTGGGCATGAACAGAAGCACACAGTGTTATTGTCCTGAGACTCAATAGCATAATGATAGTATACAGGTTCCTTTGTTTGTTTGAGAGAGTGGGTCAACCTTGTTACAAGAATCACAAATATAAAACTGAAGCAGATTATTATACTCTGGCCAATTCAGTCTCTTTGGTCTTTGAATGTGAGCTCTCTGCAAAGTTTCATGGATGCAGCTTTGATACAATCAACATCCTCAGCATTGTCATAAATGTACCCTTAGAAATGTAGGACCATTTAGTTACAAAGCTCTTTTCATGCCCTAAGTCAGAGGTGACCAAATGTTTCTCTGCTTCAGTGCACCTGATTCAAACTAATGGGTTGTTAACAAACTTGTGCAGACCTTGATGATAAGCTGAAGGGGGTCCAAGCTATTTGAATCAGGTGTGTTGTGGCAGGAAAACATCTCAGACATGAAGGACTGCAGCTCTCAAAGGCTGGATTACATTGTATTGTGTTGAAGTACAAGCAAGTCAAACAATGGATATAGCTGATATATGAGGCTATTAATTACCAAAAACATATGCCCTGACTTTAAAACTGGAAAAGTAAGTCAGTTATATCTCACCTCGCCAGCCATACTAATTACTTCCCTCTTCAATATGAAGAATTCTTCTGGCTCCTCTGGATTTGACTTTGACTTGTGAGGAGAAATGCAGAAGAAGAAACAACCAACCAGAGAAACAAATTATGTAATGGAGGAAGAGTGACAACCAGACTACTATCAACAAAAAAAACATTGCATGCATTGAGGTAGGAACCGCTGTGAATGACTATTGTTGGTTTTTTTTTTAAAAAAAAACAAAAAAAAAACTTGTTGATTGAAGGTGTTATTAGCAAATTTTCCAGCTACTAATACCTTGAATATTAACTCTTGGATGCTTCTGATGACTTATCGTATGCACCCTGACACCCACCTGCTTACGATTCGCTGAGTTCTGCTGCACTGGAAATCCCTGTGAATGGGGTAGTACATGACTGCTTTAGAGCTTTAAAAATAACCAAGATAACAGACCTGGACACTATCAGACTATTTTTTGGTCACTTTATTGACACTTTCTCCACTGCACTGCCTGTTTTAAATTTTTTTTTTCTCCCCATTGTTAATTGTTGTAAATTATTAAGATTGCTATTGCTTAAATTTTTCTATGTATATATTATGCTAATGCACCTTAAGCCAAAGCAAATTCCTTGTAAAGTGAAGTTATGTGGCAATAAACTGATTCTGATTGTGATTTAGCTCTTAAAATGACCTGATAGAGCTCATATTGGGTTGGTAGAGCTGTTAAATATGTATGCTGGAGATGTTCAAAATTACATTCACTCTTACAGGTAATATAAAATCGTCCATATAGCTAACAGCTTTTTTTTTTCATCTGTCGGTGGAAATTAGAGTTCCATTTTTTTATGTTAATCTAACTAGTCTGATCCAAGCAGGGCACATCTGCACAAGAAGTGTTGCAAGAACTGATTTCTTTTTTTTCTCGTGACAGCCTGTAGGAGGAGGAAGACTTCTTTATTAATAATGTTATACTGCATTCAGTAAGTTCTTTCATGCAGTGTCACAGCCATTTGAGTTTGCTGATACAAGTTACAAAGAACAAAAAAAAAACACAGCTACTACTACAAAGGCATGACCAGAGCTGCAAAGTCAATTCCATGGCTTTCACAGTTAAGTGCTAACAAAACAGGTTAAAATGGATATACTGAAGAAAAAAAAAAAAAGAAACATCACGACTGAAGCATAGGTCAGCTGGTCAAAAAGAAGACACTCTCCAAACCCTTAAGCCCACAAAGTGTCTTATTTTGAAAGCAAGCAGATGCGGGGCCTGAAATAATAAGAAGGACAAGGAGAAAAGTGTTTTGTTCTCCTGCACAATAAGTAAGGTTTCTCCAGGAGGGAGCAGGGTGACATATTATGCTCCAGTTTCTTGTGACATATGCAGTGAATTTGGGTGCACACACTATCAGTGAGGCAAATTTCTTCCAGCATCCTAGAAAACAGTGTCATATCAAACTGTAGGAGGTACAATTCACATTGACAGTGTTCCAACAATGTATAGAGATGAGTACCTCGCCAGTTTTCCCTTTCTGGTAGATGTTTCCATGACAACCAAGGCTCTGTTTTAATGAAGCACTAATCCAGCAGGGGACTTGAACAGAGACAGTATGGCCACTGGCATTTGAGAATTTTTTTTCTCAACATTGTGTGTGTATGTGTTTTTGTGTGTGGGCAGTAAACAGTATGTGATCAATCAGCTTGTCATTCAGGTCAGTGTAAACTTTTTGCTGCCAGACTCTTACGTTGGAGTTATTTTAAAAGCCGTCTCACATCCTGCCTCTATAAATCTGTCATGCAACAGTCAAATTGAGTGGACGGAGAAAAAACACAACAGAAGGCATATAAAAACCACAAAAGATGACCAGTACCATCCCTAAAAGAGTTTTAAGGAAGCCCATCACATTCAGGGAAGCAACCTGTCATAATACTTGACAGTAAGTCCATGTAAATGTACACCAAATGTTTTCTTAATCAGGACATAAATTAAATCATCTGGCCCTCACCAAATCTCACAATTATGTAAAAACAGTCTTGAATAATCATATACAGCATATGTCTATTACACTATTACATTACTTAATCAAAGCTTATAGTGTGCAAAATATTAAATATGTCCTTACTGCTCCCACAGGAATTAAAAGGATGAGTAGCAGCCAAGTGTATCTAATCGAATTAATATTGACTAACCAATCATCAGCTGTGAGTCCACCTCTGTAAAAGCAAATGTTTTGGCAGTTTGGTGGTCTGGAGGAGTCAGGTGTATGTTACCAAGAATTCCTGCAATGTTCCTGCAGGAATTATTACTGAACATTAATCTGGGAAGGTGATACAAGGCTATTTCCAAACAGTTTGGTGTCCATCATTGTACACCGAGATATACTGTCCACGCTGGAAAACATTCATAAGATAGTTGTTGATCCTCTAAGTGAAATGAAGTGAAGTGAAGTGGAGTGGAGTCCCAGCAGGTTCAGACTGTGGTCAGAGTGTACAGTGTTCAGATAAACTGACATAAACCTGAGCTACACCTCAGCCCGTACAGTGCTACTGAGCATGATGTTACAGTTTAACTCAGTACACTTTTTAAAAAAAGACTGCACAAGTATGAGCTATTACCAGGAGAAAGCATCTTCCCTCAGCATAACTTAAGTTTGCAAAAAACAGGTTTTCATTAAAGAGAGTAAAACTCAGGAGGCTGCTTGTAATAGGTTTGACCTCCTCCTTGGTTCTCTCAGCCGCTGTGTCTCCATTACAGTGACAGACCTAATCAGATCTATTGATTTAGCTACCCCTCCATATCACTTGGTTGTGGACCACTGTTTCTGTTAGCCAACCATCAATAGATAAAAGAAGAAGAAAATAAAAACAAAAGAGGAATGATATGATGATATCAGATGATATCAGCATGGAAAGACTTTAGGTGTGTAGAGGTTCAGGTACCCTGGGACAATGATCACTATGCAGCTGCTTTTCAAGACAGTATTTTTATTGATAAGGCATTTTTTTTTTTTTTTTTTTTTTTTTTTTTCAACGCACACATGACACAGCTCTCCAGTTCAAGCCGTTCTCCCTGCTGCTGCGCCGTCACTAAAAAGAGAGGCAGACTGATTGATCATGTGGTCCAGGTGTGTCCTCTGTCTCCCATTGGTGCCCCTCCCAGAGCCACTGAATCACCTCCCCTCTGCAGCTGTGCAGAACCACACCCCGCAACCACAAGGTGGTTGCTGCGTTACTGTTTGAATAAATTTCAAAGGCGACAATGACTGAGAAAAGACGACTTGAAGTCACAGGGAGCATTGAGATGGTGAACCCATATCAACTTCTGCCCACAGTCAGCATACAAAAAAACTGTCAGTATTTTTGAGACCATGTTGAAGTATCTCACCAAAGACAGGGACTTGTTTTGGTCTTACAGAAGTTCATCTTATCAAACCAAAAGAGTGGACCATTAACTCCTCTGTATCCCAAACTATTATTGGATCGAATGTTAGGCCGTGTGTCTGAATGCTAAGTCTTGAAATGTTTTGTCAGGGCATTAAGAAACCAAACAAATACCTGAAAGCCTAAATGCACTTATGGAAAGAGAAGTGCCAAATTAATCCACAACAATGCAAGAGACTGATATCATACAATTACCTCAAGGTATTGCTACTAAAGGTGGATCCACAAACCACAAACGTGGGATCTACTAAGGAGCCATGATTGAAGTGAAGAAGTGAAGAAGTGATAATTGCAGCATCTTTTCACCCTGAAGCTAGTCCTGTACCAAACAGTCAGTGTTAACACATTTGTCAGATGGTGTTGACAAATGGCACGTCACGTGATACGCATCTTCTATTAATTCACAACCTAAAACACCTCCTCTCTAGATCCTGTTCCCGCTCTTTGCTTAGTATTCAGACTTTGGCCATTCTTTTCAGAATGATTCAATTTAATGGAAAGTACAAATATATCAACAAACCAAGTGAAAACCTTTGGGTTCTTCAGTTGTGAAAGAACTTTCTGTATGTTATTCCTAAACAGCTTGTTTAATAGGAGGCTGACCTTGTTCTCTTGGTTCCTGAAGACATTTCATCTCATGTCTGTAGGCTTTTTCAGTTCTAACTGACTGCTGGGGACTTTCAGGCTCAAAAACTGTTGCTACGTCAGTCATTGCTGTGAGTCATTTAAGTTGCATGCAAACTGACCCAACCATCGCTCCTGTGGGTCATTAAGGCCTTTAGTCAACCGCATGCAGTTTATCTGGCCAACATGGGAGCAGTTTTGGTCATATGACTCAAGGTGCTAATGGTTGTTAAATCGCCTGGGGAGGGGAGGCAAGGCAGCATGTAAATGTTGGAGGAGTGAAACCTGAGCCCACCTCCTCTGTTCAGTGTTGGCTTTTCCAGTTTAACACAGATAGATTCTTCCAACCCTCTTTCAACCCATCTATTTTATTAACTAATTCTTGTGTCCAAAGGTGGTGGAGATTACAAGATATATACAAAGTGATATATCCAAGATACGTCCAAGTGCTCAAAGTTACAAGATAAAAATAAAGTGTTGTCACAAATTATGCAATGCAAGTGAGATTGTCTAGAGATTCTACAGAAGGACCAATGTACTGAGACTAATGACAATCTGCTGATTTATTGTGAAGCAAAACAAAGACTGTGTTTCACAGATAGAAAATCTGTAAACACACGTGCACAGATGGCATCTTACAGAGATAAAAATCTTTATTACACGTATGCACACAGAAACAAGGGACAAAAATGACCTGTGACATAATGAAGTTTCAAAGATGTGCCCTTACCAGATCAAAGGGTGAGGAAGAAGTCAACTCCATCATAGCCTAATGTCGGAAAATTAAAGAGAGGCTCAACTGTTGACTACACCCCTGGGAAGTAACATGCTGGTTCCCTGCTGCAGAACACGTGGCATTTCAAAATGATCTCGAAGAATGCAGAAAAGCTGACTGTTTAGTGCAGGTAGTAAAAGTGAAAAAGGTCATTACACATCTTAACTGGGCAGTTTCAAGTAATGCATATGCAGTGGCATTTCATCCACAATTAAGACTAATTAACAGAACTTGCTTCAGATTTTTTTTTCTTTTTTGTGTCTCTTCTAACCTCTCTTTGTTCATCTACTGAAGACTGATAGGTGGAAAGATAGACCTCTAGTGGTGAAGTGACTCGACATATAAATTATGAGGGTTAAATTTTAAATATGGAACAATTCATTCTTTGCAAAATGGTGACCTTGAATTAGAAAGACGGTCCTCAAATTAAATTACACCCAGTGTGATCTTGTATTTGTGCAACTGTTTTCTCTTTCAAAACTGCTGCTGTAATGGCAACATAAAAAGAACAAAGAAAGCACTTGAGATAGAATCTTCTATTTAGTCTATTTTCCTTTTTTTTTTTTTTTTTTAAATAATAATAATAATAATTAATGAAGCATGTTTTTACACTTTTCTGTGTTCTTAAGAAGCTACAAATAGATGGTATATCAAAAGCAAACCCCTCTCTGGATTTCTATTGAAATGGGCAGTGTTCCCCTGAGTCTGACATAAATCGTTTCATCTCTGTGTTTTTCCTGAGAGAACTCAGGACCTTCACCAAAAGAGGGTCAGAAGCCAGTTGCAAAGAAACAGAGAAATACAAACACCATGTCACTGCTGTACCTCATCACCTCCCTTTCTAAACACACACTGAGGTCACAAGCAAAAACAGAAGTAGTGATTCTCATGTTTTGGGGCGTTTTTTTATTTTGAAGTTTTATTAGATTTTTAGACATTTAATTACTCTTTCTAAAGTGTAAATTTCAAACCATCAGGTTTATATGAAACACTTTTGAGGCCAGCGTGTTACAAGGCAGAACCAGCAGCGCTGAGAAGCTGGTTGGAGCACACCCACCAGTTACCTGTTATGGCCTGGCTGGCTTAGCTTCTGCTAATCTAATACTACTTTAGATTTTTTTTCTTTTTTGTTGGAACATCTTCATTTCAGGAAACACTAACGCTGAATGTCACCTGGAACTAAATAGTGCTGGTGGACCTCAGCATAATGGGAGCTCCACGCTGAGCTCTGCATGGTGACATCCACAAAAGACGAGGCCAAGCCTTGGAGCTCCACCGAGGAGCCTCCATGCGGGAGATCGGTCGGGATGACTGACTGCAGGTGCCAGTGTAATTTCACTTGAAAGAGTTCTGAAATGATTTGCTGTGAGCAGCTATCTACTATCGAGACAAAAATATATTTTCTACTAGACTGTTAGATTCTGTTGGCCATTTTAACATGAGGGTCAAAGGCATATTCCCTGCTTTGAAGCCAGGTCCTGGTGGTCAGTAGAGGAACTGCAAAAAAAAAATTGATTTAATCATTTTTGACCAAATCGCTATCTTCGAGGATAAGTTCCAACTTTGCGCTGGTTTTAAAAAAAGAGTCCAGCCTGCTGTCAGGGTTTATATTTAGCATTGTTTCAATCAGTACACTGAAGGTACATCAAAATAAGAAAAAAACATTGATGTTAAACATGAAACTACATTTAAACCTGGAATTTATAAGTGTTAGCAGTATTTTGTCATAAAGTTTAGCATAAATATAGCTTTGCATCTTTTGTGGCCCTGAAAAGGTCTTACAAGGTTAGCTTTTAAAAATTATTATTGTTTGGGGTTTTTCCCTCTTTCACAATAGAGATACAGTATATAGACTCCTACAAAATAACACTATAAATGATCACATGAAAAGCATAACAGTTACAGTACTTACATAATGCCTGCCAAATTGAAACGCCCACAGACAGACAGCAAAGCAGAATTGTTTATTCTTAACTTTAAAAAGTGAGAACAACAGGCAAAATATGCCAAATGTTCTGTTTTTGGCTGCAACAAAAAAAAAAAAAAGCTCAAGAGCCTCTGTGTATTTTGAAAAATCTGAAAACCTCTGTTAGTTTCATATTGTGCAGATAACAGTTAACCTTCCATCAGATTGCACTTCACAGGTCAGAGAGCTTTGTTGAAATTCTGAGGGAAAATCAGAGATCTTGGCAGACTTGTGATGAATTTGAAACTATTAAACAGGAACTGGTCGTAAATTCTGTGTTGCCACATGTGCCAAAGCTAACTAAACACTGATGTTGTTCGCTTTTTCTGGGGGAAAAAAATGTGAAAGACTAATGAAAAACATTATCTCATTTTTTTTAGATATAAAGACATAAAATCTTTAGAGTTCATATCTGACCATATCAGCACTGATTACATACCCAGCATGCGATGGGCACATACTTGCTGTATTCTTCCTCTTCTCTGTATATGGGACACACATATACACATACCAACCAGTAATGGAACAGATCCAACAAACTATAAACCAAAGTTTTGGAAAAAGCCAACATAACTTTGTTCCCACAGTCTGTGAAGGAGTTGATCAGCTGCCAGTAAACATTATTAAAAACATTTGCTCTGGACATGAAATGAAGAGTTCATCTCAGTTTAGTCAAAAAGACAAACATGAATGGTAACAAATGAAATGACTAATTTGGAATATGAGTTGTTCAAACTCTGACCAAGATTCATTTTCAGGCATTATTTCACGTGAAAGATTTTACAAGGAAAATCACCTTAAAGTTACCAATGGCCTTGTGCTGTAAATCATTACATTTGTAAGGAATGTATTTCTATTCCAGTTTCAATTATACCCAGCTTTGTGCAGTTTAAGCTGCCAAGTGGACAGGAGGCAAGATACACCTCAGACAGGTCACCATCATAGGGCCACACAAAGATAAACAACCAGGGTCAGTATAGAATTACAGGTCAACCTAACAAGCATGTTTTTGGGAGGAATCCAGAATAATTAGAAAAATCATAAAACTCCCCACAGCTGGGAGAAATGCAAACTCTGCACAAAGTTAAACTCCACAGCTAGGATTCGAACCAGGTATCTTCTAGCTACTGTATGAGATAGCAGCACTGATCCCCAAACCAGCATGGTGCTCAGAATGTATATTTGATTTGAGACATTATCCATTGTCAAGTCCACTATTTTGCAAAAAAAAACAACATCTTTCTAAGAGAGGGAAATAACATAGGTAAACCTTCCTCTGGCTAATAGGCAGCTCTGCTAGAAGGCTTTAAAATGGGGACTCAAGTTAGGATTAGCACCACTGATCTGACAGTTTTTCAAAAAAGAAAACATTGATTTTAAACATCAACTATGTTTGAATAATTTAAGTGAGCGACTTGACTCTACTCCTCCCATTTTCTCAGTGGGTGAGTGATTTCTTTGAGAGCTGCTCAAAAATTCTCACTCAATAATCCTTGAAACACATTATCACTGTCTGGAAGAGCATTCAGAGCCTATTCTCAGAGCTCACACCACCTTGTAGAAGACGAATGAATCTCTGGCCATCTTTACATGTGATGCTCTGCCTCTCTGTGATACTCTTTTTATACCGTCATTACATTACATTTAACAGCCACTTTTATCCAAAAGGAATTACAAAAGAGGAATACAATCAAGTCACAGAAACGTGGTAAATTAGAAATAAGTGCAGTTAATCAGCATTCATGTCCTGTTAGGACATAATTCAAGTTCAGGTTAGCAAGTTAAAGAGAGATCACAGTCGTGTTACTGATTTGTTGCCAATTAACCTAATTAGTTTCAAACGCCCCTCTATTTGTCATCATTTGCGCAAATTACTTTTCCAGCCTTTTGTTGTCCCTGTTCCAGCTATTTTTAATTGTGTTGCTGCCATCAA
>JBAMYA010012894.1:0-17397 GCA_037176975.1 Arrhamphus sclerolepis | reverse complement strand
GAGATGGGATTTTTGAGTTTTCTTAAGCTGTAGGCCATAATCAGCGATATTAAAACAATAAAAGGCTTGCAATATTTTAGTTGATTTGTAATGAATCCAGAATGTATGACATTTCATGTTTTTTTTTTATTGCATTACAGAAAATAAAGAACTTTATCACAATATTCTAATTTTCTGAGACAGTCCTGTACGTTTTTAGTCAACTTTGTTTCCTCTTTCCTTAAATAAAAAAGATTGACGGGAATGATATTTTGTCATCGTGAGGACTTTTATTCAACAAAAGACAGCTTATTTTTTTTAAAACAGAACATGTCCATTGCAATGATGACAACACTCAATTTGTTATTTAATAATTATATCTTGTTCTTGGTCCCTGGCTTTCTTTGGCGATGCTTTTTGGGAAGTTTGTCCAATTTTGGATTTTTAGTTTTCAGTTTGGGCGATTTCAAAGTGCCGGGTTTAGATTTCTTTGTTTTTGGAGGCTGGGGTCGTAGCAGAGGCTTGTCAACTGAAGGAGCAGTGGTTTCTGGGCAGGACTGAAACACATCAATGTCCTGGACCTGCTGACCTCTGAGCTCAGGTGGGTGACCGCACGTTGCTGCCACCTCCAACTTCACAGTCTCCATCCACCTGAGCAAACAACACAAAGAGATAGAGGGAATCCAATAAATTAATTACAGATGTTGAATATGCCACCTTGAAAGAGGATTTCACTAAACAATGTCTCTGTCATTTTCTTGTAAAAGCGCTGACCTGCGTAGGGTCAGCAGAGCACAGTCACACAGCAGGGGGTTGTTCCGCAGGTCGACCACCTCTAGACCAGTGAGTGCGCTCAGATCAGGAAGATCTTTCAGCTGGTTTCCTCTCACAGTCAGAACTCTCAGGCCCTGGCCCAGGCCCAGGAGCGCATCCTTGGACATCTAGACAGAGATGCAGGATAAAAATGATGTAGTCAATAATATTATCCTCCCCTTACACTTTTTGATTGATATCTTTATTTCTTACACTAGCACAAAAAACAAAGACAAAACAATAAATCAATGATAATATTTTTAAAAAATCAATAATTAATAAATGTACTATTGTAAACAAAAAAAACAAGAATTAAATAAATAAGAATACCAAATTCATTCAATATCATGTTACATGCACATGAATAACCTTGTTTCCGGCACTTGTCACAGTGTTTGTTATGGAGTTAGTCAGTACCTTTTTGATTCCCATCTGATCCATGTAAAGTCTATTCAGACTTTGGGATATGGGCAGGAAAGCCTTTGGTCCCACAAATGCAATTGAGTTTTGAGACAAGTTGAGCTCCCCCAGATTTGGGGCCTCAGGTAGAGCATGGGTAGGCACCTCCGTCAGCTGATTTGAATCCAGATGAAGTGTTCCAATGAATGCAGAGCTCAGAGACCCACCGGCAATAACACTTATGGAGTTATTACTCAAGTACAGTTCCTGAAGAGTAGGCGTTACTGAGGACAGTAAACCAGAGGGCTCTAGTCTGGAGATGGCATTATGCTCGAGATGTAACACAAACAAATTTGGTAAGAGGGATAGAGCTGTAGGAAGGAAAAAGAGAAACATATAATATCCTTCCTTAGCTTCCAGTGTAGTACTTTAATCTGCTGCACTTACACCTGCGGTTACCGTGAGCAGACACTGACCTGATCCAGGGAACTGTGTTAGCTGGTTCCCCTCCAGGTGAAGGTAGGTGAGATTAGGTATTCCAGCAAAGGCTTTTGGATCCAAAAAAGTGAGGTAATTGTCAGATAGATACAAATAAAGCAGGTTTTTCATTGCCTGGAAGGCATTTCCTTCAATATCATGGATTCTGCAGCGTTCCAGGTGGAGAGAAACAACTTGGTTGGTTCCTGGGAAGCTCCGGGCAGGAATGGAATGGAAATGGTTACCATGGAGGTCGAGCAGCTGCGTCTGGGCAGGGAAGCCTCGTGGGACTTTGGAAAGACCCTGACTGTCACATGTGGCATGATGCGCTTCAGTCTGGGAGCCAGGTGAGGAAAAACACAGTTGTTGTACAGGTACATACATCATCATAGAAAAAGCATAACTGCAAAGATATTATTCAATTTGATGTTGTCTCTTTCTTTCTCTCAGCTCTTTGCTTAATTAGTCAGGACAGATGGTTGCACACCCTGACAGTTTTCTCTCTGCTCACAGCATTAACTGCAGTGGGTTGCAGCTGAACACTTGTGGATGTGCAAATCACGTGCACCACAAATGTAAGACAATGTGCCAAAAAAAAAAAAAAAAAGGAAAAGGACTTACATCACATTTACAGTTGAGTGGACACTTGATGTGCTGCTTGGGCTTGACTGTGGCTGTGATGCTTCTGTTACTCTCCTGCTCCTTCTCCTGCTCCTCCAGAACCTCACCCCTGCTGCGGCAGCGTAGATCTGAGGAAGTCACTGCCAGCAGCGGCTCATCGGAGAGGTGCGGTGG
This sequence comes from Arrhamphus sclerolepis, assembly GCA_037176975.1. Taxonomy (NCBI): domain Eukaryota; kingdom Metazoa; phylum Chordata; class Actinopteri; order Beloniformes; family Hemiramphidae; genus Arrhamphus; species Arrhamphus sclerolepis. The sequence continues at coordinate 14,934 of JBAMYA010012894.1, read as the reverse complement.
CCCAGCGCATGCTCCCAGCAGCTTCACACCTCCGGCTGCTGCCCACTCCCTCAGGGGGCGCATGTGGCAGTCACAGTAGACTGCGTTTCCTTGAACACAAACATCTGTTGAACTACCTGATTTAGGCTACGCTTACACCTACATAAGTCATTTAACTGTCCCACAGTTTGACAACAGAAACACAAAGACATGAGGTCAGGTTATATCAGACAACTACAAAAGAGAAATATACAGTATATCCTTTAAAGATGCCACTTAAATGTACTAACAAAGAAATCTGCAAATTACTTTCTTAAGCAAGATTTTATGGTAAAAACATTTAACCCTCTGTGCACTGCATACCAAAGCTTGTATTAAACACACACACACGTTCCAGCAGAGATTTTGTTTTTTACCAGTCAAGTTGAGGATTGATAGTTTTTTAGGGCCTGAGAGGGGCTCCAGGGAGCGAAGCTGATTGTGGCTGAGGTCCACATGGGAGAGGATGGGAGCTCTGGCGAAAGCCTGGTCTGACAAGTCCTGCAGAGACATGTGGCTGAGGTACAGATGTGTAAGCTTAACCATGGACACAGATTCTTCCCCGAGGTAGGTCATGGGGTTGTAGCTCATGTCCAGGTGCGTGACTTCAGGAAGTCTTTAAAAGTAGGACAATATAAAATGAAAAGCTTATACATCAGACTTTCCTTCAAGTTTATCCAACTTTTATTACCTTAGTCCCAGCTATCTGTGGGCATTCTTATCTCTTTTACTGGTCATACTGGTCAGTATTTTGATATTTCAGAGTGACAGAATCAGGACTGTTTGAAATTTATGTCTTCACTATCTTCCCAGCAAACTTTCAAATGTGGGGCACATTTGAGATGAAAATTGTGCAGCAAATAAAATTGTTAACTGGTTCCATATTTAGGCCATCTCAATTGTCCAGTTGGGTTTGTTTATGTTGTTGGTCCAAGTGGGACCTAGATAAGAAACCAATACAGGGCCCTTTCCCATTCATCATCCGTGTACTTGAGCACAACCACTGAGAGATATTCACACGGGCCCCTATTTTGCAGCCCATTTTAAAAAAGAAATCACAGACAGTAGTTCTTATTTTCAGCAGAATATCACATCTGCACTTTTATAATGCAACACATAACACATGATTGTCCCACCTTGTCATTGTCTGTGTGGGGAAGAACTGCAGCTCATTGCTATCCAGGCTGAGCCGATTGAGCGTAAACAGTCCAGCGAATGCTTCAGGTGCCAGGTTGTTCAGGGAGTTATGGCTGAGATCAAGCCACTTGATGTTTTGCAAGCCCTTGAGGAGAAGTTAGACCACTGAATGAGACTATTCAGAACAGCATGTGTGCTGCAGTGTCTTGAATTTATATGAGTGCCTGTTGTGCAAATTGCTGAATACCTGGAAGACCATGTTGGGGATGTAAACCAGTTGGTTGTGGGTGAGGACCAGCATATTGAGGAAGCCAAGCTGTGTGAAGGCTCCAGGCTGGATTTCCTCGATTCGATTATGATCCAAATGCAGCTCCTTCAAGGATGAGAGGCCATCAAAGGACTCCTGCAGTGGTAGCAAAATGATATAATAATCTTATGCCTCTGCTATGATTCAATCAAAAGGAAAGACCTGTGAGGTTCTTTGCAGTCTGATCTTACCTGGAAAAGGATGTCAATTTTGTTGTGAGCAAGGTTCAGGTAGACCACACGACCAAGGCCACGGAAGGCGCCCTCCTTTAACTTAATGATGTTAGAGCGCTGCAGGCTGAGGTGGGTCAGGTACGGTGTGTGCATAAATGCCCCCCTGACTATCATCTGCAGGTTATTATTCCTCAGGTCCAATTTCAATGTAATCTGGAAGAGTTATTAAACAATCATGTATCTGAGGAAGAGGCAACACACTGCAAAAACTGATTTCTAAGAAAGTAAAAAAAAATACTCGTTTTTAAGACAGATGGTCCTGTTTTAGAAGCATATATCTCATTTAAGAATTCTAGCCAAGCATTTTTTTCTTACCCCATTGGCAGATTATTTGTTTTTGCTTAATATAAGACATTTTGACTAGAGTTAAGAATACTCTAATCCTACATTCCTAAATCTAGTCAAAATGTCTTATATAAAGGAAAAAGAAAAAAAAATCTGCCAATGGGGTAAAAAAAAAAAATGCTTGGCTAGAATTCTTTAATGAGATATATGCTTTTAAAACAAGACCATTTGTCTTGAAAAAAAGGCTTTTTTTTTTTTTTACTTTCTTAGAAATCAGTTTTTGCACTGCACACAATTTATAAACAAGACTGAAGTCAGAAGCAGGCGCTCGAATTCCTCACCTCATTCACAGCCGGTGGTATCTGTGTCAGGTTTTTACCTACACACGCCACCGTGAGTTTGCTGTTGTCACAGATGCACTCTTTGGGACATTTTCTTTCTTTAACAGATGAACTTGATGTTATGAGTAGGAAGACCACAGCTAAGAGGAGGAGCATCTGTGCCGATGAAATGAGTTAGTATGTATAGAAAAATATAATGTAAGGCAAGCTTATGTGTGTAGCATATATTATACACAAAGGTAACTCTCATTGCATTTGCTTTTTAAATATCATCTGTGAGCAGCATAGTAGCTAAATTCATTTTCAACCTGTTTGGTCCTAACTCGAGGTTCTACCAGCTGACTGCTACCTAAAGATCTCAGAGCTCTATATTCTATAGGAAGATCAGTAATGTATTCTGGCCCCAGATTATTAAGTGACTTTGTTAACAAACAGCATCACTTTCAAGTCTGTTCTGTGGGTAACTGGTAGCCAGTGTAAGGACCTCAGAACAGGAGTAAGCTGAGCAATGCTGCTACCAGGACTCTGATAGCAGCATTTTAGATGAGCTGAAGCTTTCTAACCATCTTTCTGGAAAGACCAGACAGAAGAACGTTCCTGTAATCCAGTCTGCTAGAGATGAAGGCATGAAATCTGCTTTGGACATCAGGTCTCTTAAAATTTGTTTGAAGTTCAGGTCTGAGTCAGTTAAAACTCCCAAGATTCTTAACCTGGGATTTTGTCTTGAGCCCTCTGGATTCAAGCTGGGCAGCAACTTTTATTCCACTTTATTACCAAATAGAATTCTCTCTAATCTTCATTTTATTGAAGGAAGCCTGATTACATCCAGCTATTCACTTGCTCCAAGCACTGACAGAGCGAGTGTAATGGACCAGAGTCATTTGGTGAAAGAGCCAAGCTGGGCGTCATCTGCATCGCTGCGATCAGCAACATTGCTGCTGATCTCATAAGCTGACTATCAAGTGGTGTATTTAGTTTATCAAGTGATAACCATTTTCATGGCAGATTCTACTTTGAATGTCTGAAACAAGCCGGAATTAAATACCAGAATCACATAAAACCAGATTCAAGAAAATTCCATCTTACCTTCACAAAGTTGCAGCTTCCTTGGTACACCAATATTATAAAATAAAAGTGGATCTGCCGGTCCAGGTTTAAGTTATCTGCAGACTATTTCACTCCGTGTGCAACTCTTAGATACTGTAGCTCAGTGGGCTGACAAACAGGGGTTTGGTAAATTCTTCAGCAGTGACCCCTGATCCCTCCACATCCCACAAATTAACACTTTAGCTTTACATTTCTAGTTCAGTTAGAAGCATGAACACAGGGAGCAAACAACTGGGCCTGTTAAATATATCAGTACTTACCTAATGAAATCAAGGCTTTAATTTTGGTTACTTTAAAGCAGAAAAAGTATGTGTGTACATATATATATTCATTTAAGACCCTTACACTGCAATAATTTGATCTTTTCTTTTTAAAAACCTATATACTTATATACGTATATTTTTGTATGGAAACATGTCTGTTTTGTACATTTTGCACCTATTTTTAAATATTTAATTCCAACTTTAAGAAAAAAATAAATATATATATATATATATATATAAATAAATATATATATATATAAATATATATAATCTGTGCTGCTGCAACAAGGAAATTATAGGGGATTAAATAAAGTCTTACCCACCTTATAAATTTTAAATGTTTTATTTTTGCAGCACAAATCTAATAAAATGCCATTAAAGGTGTATCAGTTTAATTCATTCTGAATTCATTTCTGATTTTGAAAACATTTGGTCCATAGGTATTTAAATTTCTTTGTTTGATAATATCTATAAACACAATATAGAAGAATATAGCAAATGTAGAAATTAAAAAAAGAAAAAAAGAAAAACATAATGAAAACAAACACACAATAGCTGATAATAAGTAAGTTGCTTTTTGTTTTTTTGCACCGGTGGGATGTGTGACAGTTGGGTGCAATGAGGCAGAAGATGTCAGCTTATGTGGGAGTGAGGCCTTATTTCAGTCTCCCGTGGTTACACGTACAAAAAGGGCTTTCGACTGGTTCAGACAGTAAGATCATATTTTATTACAAACAAAATCCCTCAATGAATTCAAGTCAAGTCCAAGAAAACCTTTCATGATAGCAGTGACACTGCAGCTTCATCCTGAGCGGAGATCTTCTCAAGAGCCATTTTGTGTAACTTGTTAGAATTTTGGGCTCCTGTGCTGGTTTCCGAAGGTCCATGAGTGATCAAAGTTCAATCTGCGAGCACATTTCTCAGCTCTGAGATCTGACTCTCTGAAGTGTTGACTGGAGGTTGTTTCTGGCATTTCCACATGACTCCAAGGCCTTGCTGCCCCTGTGAATGATTACAGACAAGTTTTTTTTTTCCTTTTCAAATATATATTTTTTGTGAACAATACATTTGAAACTAATTTACTATATGCACCCAGTGGCATGACAGAGAAAAAAATGAGCTGACCCACAATAAAGTCAACCCTGCGTATAGGACAGCCTTCAATTTTTAAAGACAATTCCATTTGTCAGGTGTGCTGATAGTGGGGGGGTGATGGTTTAGGTACTTGGCAAACCAGCTGTTAAGTCTGTTGCATTTCTGACCAACTATGTTTCCTAAATCTATGCCAAATAGTGCAGTATATATTAAGTCCTTCTGATACAAAAATGAGCCGTCACCAGGAGTGCTTCCACCGCCACAAAAAAAAAAAAAAAAAAAAAAGAAAAGGGGAGAGTAACCTTTGTATTTTGTACCTGGACACTGCCTGCTGATTGGCTCATTCAGCACGTCCTTACCGGGACATGAAGGCCTCCAGCACAGCCACGCTCTCTTTGGGGAAGTAGTCCTGTCGAACAATGTGCTCCAAGGCATGGAGGTGGCCAGGGACCACGAGCACGGGCTTGATCTTGTCCTCACTCTGAGCATCGCAGAGGACAGAGCAGACGGACAAGACGGTGGACAGGAGGACAGAGAACAGGAAAAGAAAGAGTAATTACAACAGAGATTAGAGTGACAAATGCACTCAAACAGAGGACCAAAGCTAATAAGAGGCACATCTGTTTCTGTACAATCTGCATAAATGAGTGTTTAGAAAATATTACTTATAAAATCTGTTTATTGGTGATAAAACAGGTCATATTGGCTTTAGAAACTAGGCTAAAACATTTTGTCCAAAGACTCTTGGTCTTAGAACACAGTCCTGGAATGCGAGATGTATCCTTATTACACCATTTCTACTTTTCTTATAGAGTTCTTAAAGGTAGAGGGGTGGGGTATGAGACTGAACTGAAACTGCAACAATAGTTCTGGAGAGGAAAAAAAAAGAGACACCAACTACATTCACATGAACTGTATGTGGAAAGATGCTGAGAAGAATTCAGTCCTGTACTTCAGTGAAGGCAGAAAAAGAAAAGAAGAAAAAATGCTCATGAATAGTGGACTTTGAGAAACATGCATTAACTTTTGCAGGAAGCAGCTCGTGGATCCGCTGGATAAGTAGAAGTCTCCAACTCAACTATCACTTAGTTGCAACAGTTGACGTCAGTCTGTGACCTCAGTGACCCATCACCCATGCTCTTCACCTTTCACTAAAATTCTCCATCTTTCTTCTCTCATCTTGCACATGAGAACTGACTGGCTTGTAAGTAAAACATAACCCAGCACAGGCCTTCTATTTTATTGATTTATTCATTATTATAGGTCAAGTATACTGCTTTTTATTTCTTTTGAAGAAATCTTGTTTTATTTTAGATAGGAATCAGGACAGTCGATGGTTTATCATCAGGACTTTTTTTTGGTTTATATGCTGGCCCAGCCCCTGCCTTTCATTCAAAGAGAGCTGGGATAGGCTCCAGCAGACCCCCGTGGCCCTGCACAGGAAGTAACGGGTATAGATAATGGATGGATGCTGGGCCAAAACAAACAAAATAATTTAGTCTCTAAAGCTGCAATGTGTTTACTACAGCAGAGTCACTACATGAAGTATGGCAGCAGGAGAAGACCTACTTTTAATGTTTTAAAATCAGCATTCAGTGTTTCTGAGCATTGCTCGATGGGATCCATGGTTGTGTCCAGCTGAATTTAAAAACAGTGTTTGCATTACTATTAATAGACATTTTATTTTGCCGTTTCAGTACTACCCACTTGTCTTTATGGATCCCACTTACGACAGGGATAAATCCCATTTGTAACAGGATTCATAACCACCAGTCAAGGTAGAGATCCTGATCGTAGCAGCATCGGTCAACATGTGGAAATGTAGGTTGGCACAGCAATGGGCTTTGAAAAACACATTACAACTTTTTTAAAAGGGCACACCAGCAAAATGGATGAGATGTAATGATGTTATGACGCGGCTCTGTAGTAGCTCTGCTTATGCAGAAAAGCGATCCAGATTCTAAAGGTTCTAACACTGAACCACCTCTGAAATGGCTCAAGCACCAGCATCAGTTTCAAGTTGACTGAAAAGAGGTAAGACAGGAGAGGCTGCAGCCTGACGCGACCAAAAACAAAACCAACAGCTCTTTGTTTTAAAACAGCACTAATGTAATCCTTTAGTCACGCTGGCTCGATGTTAAAATGTGTAACTTAAACTTTACTTTGTCCAAACAGAGCTCACCTTGATGAGTCCAAGCAGCACTAGCAAAGCTGATACAAAGCTGTAGCCTTGGAAGGAAGGGGTGGTGAAGGCTTTATTCAACAGGGCATCTGTGAGAATAAAAACATACTGTTACTAAATAATACTCCAACTTTATTACTGGAGCAATATAAAAGTAAACATAATGTTTTAAAATTCAAATTTCCCTTTTCAATAAACACCCCATCTTTGTCTGATTTGACCTTTCAAAAAAAAAAAAAAAAAAGTTAACAAATAGAATGTTGAATTTCTGGTCAGGTGGGATGTTTTTTTTTAAAGTTAACGCTAGCGCTAACACTTAACTATCATGACGTTTTGCTTTTGAAAAAATCAAAAATAATTAGACAACATGCTGGTAACCTCTGGAGCTCTGGGACAGTAAGTCGAGACACATAAATAAGCACTAAAGCTCATTAGGAGACCTGCATTAAAAATAAGAAACTTATACTTAAACATAAACTAAGACAGTTATGTCCCTCTATCAGTCACAGTAAAATCAACAAGACAAAATGCAGTTGAAGTTTACACACACTGGCTGGCATTTTAATCAGAAAAAAAATCTTTTCTGTTTTAGGTCAGTTAGGATAACCAAAATTATTTTTATTTGCTAAATGGCAGAATATTGAGAGTATTTTTTTTTTTTATATATCAAAGTCAGACATTTACATACATTGAAGTTACTATGTCTTTAGAGAGTGTAAATCTGACAACATTTGAGTTAATTGGAGGCAGAGCTATGTGGACATACTTTAAGACACTTCAAACACACTGATTTCCTTGTGTTCCATTGGGGGAAAATCAAAATAAATCGGCTAAGATATCAGGAAGAGGATTGTTAACCTTTACTGGTCTCTTTTGTCCTTGTCTACAATTCTGTGTGTATAAACACCATAGGAACGTCCAGCCAACACCGCTCAGGAAGGAGACGGGTTCTGTGTCTTAGAGATGAATGTATTTTAGTGTGAAATGTGCATATGAAACACAGAAAAAAGGAAGACACCTTGTGAAGATGCTGCTGAAGCTGGTGAGAGAGTGTCATTGTCTACAGTGAAACCAGTCATGTACCAATATGAGCTGAAAGACCACTCAGAGAGTGAGACGATATGACTCCAAAAGCAAGATCTAAAAGCCAGATTACAGTTTGTAAATGCATACAGGCGCAGAGTTTAATTTCTTACATTTGGAAGAAAAAAGGGGGAAGCATACAAGCCTCATAACAGCATCCCAACTGTGAAGTACGGGGATGGCAGTATCATGTTGTCGGGTGTTTTGCTGCAGGAGGGACGGAACTGCACTTCACAAACAGATGGCATCAAGAGGAATAACCATTATGTAGAAGTATCAAAGCAACAAATGGGTCTTCCAAACGGATAACGACCCTAAGTAACTGCCAAATTAGTTATGAAGTGGCTTCAGGAGAACAAAGTCAACGTTTCAGTGGCCATCAAACAGCCCTGATCTAAATGCTGAAGAAAATTTGTGGCCAACAACCCTAAAACAAAAGGTTTTGGACCCAAGTCATACAGTTTAAAAGCAATGCGACCAAATACTAAGGAAATTTATGTAAACTTATGACTCTCATTATTCTGGCATTTAGCAGAAGTCAATTTTGACAATCTGAACAACCTAAAAAAGGAAGTGTTTGTGTATGTGTGTGTATATATGTAAATTATGCATCTTTTTTATTCATGTTTCTCTGTAAATGTCTGGTTTCAACTGTATACGTCGTAGCATCTTACCAATAGTGTCCAACACTGCATTTTTGACATCATTATTCTCCTCCTTGTACACAGATGCAATCTTAAGAAAGGCTTCAGCTGTTTTTGCAGCATCTGTCACATCCACCTTGAAAGAAGGAGACAAAAAAAACCCAAAACAATCACACAACAAAGAATAGAAACATGGCTTCATATGTATGAAGCAATCACAAACGCTGCATTAAAGAGTAATGTAACTTCTGCCCTGAAATGCTCTGAGCTTTATTGTTTTGCCAAGCTCTCCTAACCAGATCTATGCCACGTTGTGTAAAGCAGCTGTGGCAGATGTGTTGACCCCTTTTGATTAAAGTACCTCCTGCTGGACCAGCAGCGCTCTCGTTGCACCCAGTTTGAGGAGCTTGTCAGGAGATGGAAAGCTGAGAAAGGAGGAAACATCTGGTGGTCGGGGTGCTGATGTAGGAGTGGACAGCTGTGTGGGGAGGGACAAAGGAAAGAGAGTCGACTAAACAACAGCTCCAAACAAGCAACAACGTGGATTTTAGAAGAAACTTCTATTTACACAAGGATCTGACCTTATCGATACAGCTTTCATTTTCCTCTTCCTCCTCATCCTCTTCTTCTTCCTCTTCCTCCTCTATTTCTTCCTCATCGACGTCCTCCTCTTCCTCCTCTTCATCTTCTTCATCCTCATCATCATCGTCATCATCATCTTCTGGCTCTCCTTCATCATCACTGAGGTAAAAATAAATAAATAAATAAATCAAAGACACAAAAGAATTGTGGGATGAAAATGACACTGAGTTCTAGAGACAAAGTGACGCGTGTGTTAGAGACAGACAGATAACCGTCAACACTGATTCAAAGACGTCCGCTCACTTACAGGCGTTGGGTTCACTTTTGCTCATTCATACCTACCAAAGTGTAACCACCAGTTTGAAACAGCTTTCGTCTCTAATGTGTTTATGCTAAGCTACATTCATTTTAGTAGTTTAATAGAGTTTAGTCAAACTTTGATAGATCAGTTTGTATCTTGATGTTGGGAGTATGACAGATTAGCACTCTTGCTTCAGATGATGAAGACTCACAAAGGTAGCAGTAATAGTACACTGCAGTAGTATCTGTTTTTAGTAGATAAACATGTGCTGGGATCTTCTCAAGAGTGTAAAAGCACAAAGAGGAAAAAGGGCTGGCCAATCAGGGGGCTCTAAAACCGTGTCTCGTATTTTGACTGTAAACACAAAACAATATCATTCATTGTTTTGTGGACAATCATTCATAAGCTTCAACGTTTGTATTTTGATGACTTATCAATAATAAGGTAAATAAAAAATAAAACATTTCCTTCTGATTCTATTTTTTACTTGAAAGGAAAGCACATTTGAAGACTCTAATCACACTGCACTAATGTTACCTGAGGACCTGCAGTAATATGTAATAACTGAGGACAACGTCTGTGATAATAATCCAGTGCACATACACCATGTCTGTGAGTTGTAAAGTAAAAATCCTCCCCCAAATTATCTCCTCTATTTCAGCCAACACAGAGGTCATGGGATAACTTTAATCCCAGTAATTCGTAGGAGGGATTTTTATTTCTATCTTTATTTTCTCGAGCTGCCTTTTCCCTGATGTAATTATGGTGGCTGCGGTGGATTACATAATCCATTATATTTTGGTACAAAGAAAGTTGTCAACATTGTGCTTTACATGGAGACCCATAAAAAGTTCAGAGTCAGCAGAAGAGTGATGATGACCTGCATGGCTGCACGCAGGAAGAAAAACTATCATTGTTTACAATAACGGAAGTGCCGGTTTCTGTTCCGTTTACTGTTCAAGTAACTCGTTCAAGTGGCCATTTTATTGATTTATGTGTGGCTTGCCCAACACTGCGATAAAAGTTTAGGGTCTCGTCTCCAGTGTGTCGCTCTTATTTTTTGCCCCCATTGCTTGTTTGACTGCAGCACTGGATGTTGCACAACGCAAGGTGACGACATATCGTTTATTAATGACTGTAAATTACAGTAAAACACGGACTTCACTTATTCCATGTGAACCTTCTCAACAAATGTACCCTGTATGATGCCTCTATGAAACCCAACGGAACAAAAATGTAGAGAGGAAGAACAGATATATATCATGATCTATGACAGGGGTTGAATACACTGTGCTTACCTCAGGGACCCAAGAAGCTCACCCATGTTCATAGTTTCCATGACATCCTTCAAGGCTTTGCAGCCATCCTCTCCTAGACAGTTTCCTGAAAAAACAAAAGGTTTTACACCCCTTTTAAGAATAAAGTCTCCAAAAATTCATCCCCTACAATACAATGCAGAAGCACTAGAGGTTCATACTATCTACTCTCTGAAACAAGTGATAAAAATGTATTAAAATAGACTGTTGATTGAAAAAGATATCTGCTATTTTCACAAAAATATTTTAAATATCTGGATCGTAACAAAATTGTAAAAATACAACGGGGACAGCTGCCACTTTAAAAATCTGTACCATTCAGGTCCAGTTTCTCCAACTGGTCCTTGCCCTTTACTGCTTGTGCCACAGCCAGGGCTGCTTCCTCCGTGATCTCACCGAACGACAAGTTGAGCTCCTGTTGAAGACAACAAAATACCCACATTAGGAAGAAGATATACACATGATCAGTTTACATTAGTGCTATAGAGCTTGGTGGTCTTAAAGAAAACCAAAAAAAAAAAAGTAAACACACAGAATTATTCTTTATGACAAGTTGTTTATCATTAAAACAGCTTATTCCTCATCAAAGGACATTAATGTTGTGTACAATTCACAAAATCCCCGCTTTAGTAAGCACCGTTGTCAGATGAAAGGTTTAATTTGCAAACACAGGGTGGACAAAAAAAGTATAAAGCATTAAACATTACACAAAGAGCTTTGCACAACTTTCTTAATTTGGCCTAACAGTAAAATTCACGGTACAGTGAGTGAGTCACATAAATGGCATTTCCTCTGCTCAGACCTCTTCCTTAGACGGCTGACTGGCCCTCCCAGGAGGACGGCCACTTAGCTACTTGGCTAAAGTTGAATGTTACACCGGGTCCTGAGCATTGCTCCTTCACACTTTCAGCCAAGTACCTGTGCATACAGCTTTAATTTTCTTCTGACCCAAGAAGATCTGGGTCCAAATATTCCGAAACACATTTCCGTCTCTCATTGCAACTGGCAGAGATTAAAAGCATTTGCTGCACTGCTTTTTGGTAGAACGTGAAACTCACATGTCACACAATACAACCCTGTACTTCACTTTCAGGGAAATCTGGAAAAATCACATCACAGCACCAACATTGCAAAGAGGGGGAAAAAAAACAAAACAAAAAACCTTCTGACATTCATTATTGTCTGGGGAAATCCATCTGACTGGGTTAAATGTGCATCCCAGTCTTAATGCGAAGGTTTTATATTCATGCTTGAAGACATGAGTAGGAACTGGAACAATGTTGCTGGTCAACTTTCACATTTTAGTATACTGGTCTGAACCAGTTTCCCATGGCAACGGCCAACAGCATCTTGCACATTCTCCAAAATGATCTTTCAGATGGATGACAACTGTATATGTTGAATATGTTTTAAGCTAACTCATCGTGACCTGCTTCAGCCTAGTTGCATGCAGAGTACTTTCAGTATGACGCTGATGCTGACAGACACATTAACAGAGACACATAAACCGAAGCAGCTAATTTTGCTTCTAAATAAATGAATAGCAGCGTCAACGAGTCTTTCCTCATCTCTTCCTCGTGCAGCACCAAGTAGTTTGTGTTTCTCCTCAGCATCCAAATCCATGTGAACCAGAAAGCATCAGTTATAAAGCACTCACGCTGCAGCTGAAGTGGAATATTGCACACGCCCCTTGGCTTTCTCCTTCACTTTCCGAGACACGTCTAAAGAACGCTCGAGTGAAAGTAACGGAAAGATGTAGCCCAGAAATCTAGATATACAGCTGGCAAATTTAAATTTGCTTAGCAGGGTAGCTGTTGGCAGCTGTGTTACACACATACATATTGGTCGAGTGTTTGAGCACACCATTTTTTCTCAAATTCTGCTTACAAAAAAATGGCAATTATTAAATTCCATTTGGATTACACTGGTGTCTCTCTCCATCAAACTCTTCTCCACAACACTACAGCTGACTGCGTTTCTCTCTGAATTAAACTCTTTGTTCGTTGCGCTGATTGGTTGCACATTCAGCGGTGGCATGCAGAGACAGTTTCATAAGCAGCTGTTGGTGCTGCCCATAGGATTGTTTTCAGACCCTACATCTGTCCAGATGTGGGTTTGATCTATCAAAACAGGCTACTGTCTGAGTGACTGAACGCAAGAAAAACTCCCATGTGGGTGGATCAATTTTACAGTCACAACAGCTCTGAGCACCTCAGAGCTGGCAGTAAAGTGGAAGCCTCCTTCACCTTAAGGATGGGTAGTCCCTCTGACACAGTTTCTGCAATAGCTTTAGCTCCTGCTGGCCGTACGAGACAGTCTCCAAAGTTGATGACCTGGATGGTGCGAAGGGGTTTCAAGGCCTGTGAGAGCACAGACGATACGGTACTTGTTAGAATGCCAGCACTGAAACTTGAAAAGAAAATTGTTAATATTTCTAAAAATGATTGAGATGCATTGAAAATGTGTTTTATTTCAGCAGAGATGTTGAAGCTGTTTTAACTTAAATGTCTTCCAAACAAGAGAGAGAGAGAGAGAGAGAGAGAAAAAAAAACACCTTTTCTGACGAGGGTTAGGTAAAATTGCTAGCTTAGTTTGTGAAAATGAGACTTGTTCTTGAGATATATAAAATCGTTCCAACAGAACTGTTTGCTTCCTTTTGCCAACATGATACAATGAATTCCTCTAAAATAAATAATTCACTTCTCTGCTGTAATTTACAGGCCCACAGACACGAGTCTAGGTTTCTGTACTTGAGCCATGGCGATTGCTCCCTTCTCAGTAAAGGTGTTGTCATTCAGGTTTAGGATCCGGAGTCCTGGGTTGTTCTGCACAGCTGAGGCCAGTGCTGTCACACCAGGGTGGTTGATGCCATTTTGGGGCATGTGAACCTCCTCCAGGCTGCCCATTAACTGGGAATAAGAACCGTAGAAGTACAATTATCAAACATATAAAGCAACAACATTTCAGCAAAGACAAATGTCAATATCACACTGTTACAGTTTTGAAGAGCCATAGTAGATATTTAATAGATATATAAAAAAGAAAAAAATATATAAACTGTCCTAGAGCCAGGATTTAAACTAGATTAAGTGGGTCCACGAAGGCTTAAAAACTATGACATAATCAGGATGAAGTTTGCTGAGAGAATACGCCGTCAAGTTGTTCAAGGCTTAAAGATCGGACTGGTCTGTACCTGGAAGGCTTGAGCGAGGGCCGTGGCTCCATCATTTTCCAGACGGTTCCTCCCTGCAACAAACACTTTCAGGCTGAGGGGGGCACCCTCTTTACTGGACTTCTTGTAACACTGGGTCAATGAAGCAGCCAAGATCTGAGGAGTCCCAAAGATGTGGAAATAATCTTAATATCCAACCGGATCTACGAGTTCAAATCTGACTTTTTCCCTGTTAATATCTGACAATGATGACAGCAGTCATTGTAACGTATCTCTCTTGTGATTTACCTTGCCACCACCGATGCCCATGCCACAGTTGTTGAGCCGTAGCTCCTGCAGTGTGAAGCAGGCGCTGCTTTTGAGCAGGTTCTCAATACCCTTCACTCCATCCGGTCCAAATGCATTGTCACTGAGGTCCAAAACAGTCAGTCTGGCACCAGCCAGCATCAGGGCGTCACCCAGTGAGTTCTATGGCATGGAGACATACACCACAATACCTCTTGTAACGTGCAAAGAATCGTACCGAAGACAAGCCACCTTAAGATATGAATGTTTTCAAGAGAAAATGCAAGCACGGAAAGAGTGCAAAATCTCAACAGGTTCTGATAGGAACCGTAAACCTGGTGCATTACCAGTGCAGGCGGGATCTCAGAGCGCAGGCGACCAGTGAACATGTCACTCCAAAAACAGCGCTGGAAGTGAGGAAATACATGGAAACAATGTCAACAGAGGTCTAGCCATTAAGCACAATCATATAGAAACAAGAAAAAAAATAGAACTTGTTTAACACATTATATATATATATATATATATATATATATATATATATATATATATATATGTGTGTGTGTGTGTGTGTGTGTGTGTG
>JBAMYA010012873.1:0-17398 GCA_037176975.1 Arrhamphus sclerolepis | reverse complement strand
TCCCTTCTTTAACAGGAGCAACATACGGCCTTCACTGTCCAGCTTCAGTGATGCCGGAGGACTGCGTTACTGGTTCTTAGTGATTTACTGCAAGCCAGTCTGTTTTGTTTTTTTTTCTTGGGAAATCATTAATGTTCATGTTTGTCCTGTGACCATTGCCTATGAGGTTTTCACATGAAGCTATGGACCACCTATTAATGTTTGTCTGCCATAATAACATGATTGCATTGATGCTTTTTTGTTATTTCTGTTTATTACTGTTTTTTTGGTTCCTGTTTTGACATGTTTGAGATAGATTTACATGCAGAACTATGATCCTGTTTACATTCTTTTTTGTTTCATCTTTGGTGCACTGTGTGATCAATCAGTAGTATTTTCTTTAATTATGTGCCTTTTGTCTGTCTGATAATTTCTGTTAAATTAAAAAACAAATCAAAACTTTTTAATCACTGTGTGAAACTATTGTTGACTGCCTGGTATTTGCAGTATTTAACATGTGATTGGAGTTTTTCTATAAATATTTCAAAGGCTAGGAAACTTCCTGATGTAGATGAACGGCAGAAAATCTGGAATTTCTTCACTTCACTGCAACCATTTTAAAGAAGGAAGCTGATGAAATATGGAAATGTACTAACTCAGTTGCTGGAAGTAATCTACTTACGCATTCACAAAGGACATTGAATCTTATCTACATTAATAAACTTACAGCTTTTAGCTTTCCTCTTCCCTTTTTTCTGGAAAATATTCAGAGCAGAAAAGCAAAACCTTAAAAAAAAAACAAAAAAAGGTTTCAGTTTAATTTAAGTAGCAGTGGCAACAATGAAACCAGTCAAAATATATTTTACAAGCAGTGGCCACGAACCCCTTAGAGAAAACACTAGAGGTTGTGTTATGGAGAAACTAGGATGGTTGATAGATGAAAATCATTCCACTATATCATGCATGAAAGTTAACATACATGCAGGGTTGACTCAAATGGAGAGTTTCAGCATTAAAACTACTTATACATCAGTGTAGCTGGTATACAATTTAATCACGAGAGGGGGTCATTTTTGTTTCAGAAATAAATGTGTACCACCTGCATGGGGGTGCTTTAAATATTAATTGGAAGATAATGATCTCCAAGTGTCCTCTCAAAGATTTCCTTGAATAACCTTGGAAGGAACAGTCTCTTAACATTAAATAAGGCCTAAGGGTTTCACCAAAAACAAACAAAACAAAAAAAAAGCATCAAAGACTGTTCTGGAATCTGGAAAGGTTACAAAGACTATAACCTTCAAGGAACCTTCTTACTGCTTGATGGGTGCAGGATAGAGGTGGTAGAGGCCAGCAACCTTTGCAGACAAACCTCTCTTCAATGTCAGGGAGAACATGCAGGAGACTATACAATGTAAACTTTAACTGCATTTTGACAAAGCTTTAAAACTCCTCTTTAAATGGGGTTTGTACACAAACATGGAAAAATCTATGCAAGAGTCTGAACAATAAATTTGATAATTATCTAGATATCTACTCATGTATTTGAAAAAGAAGCTCCAAGCATGTCATATGGATGGTGTATTTCTGGGCATCCTGTTTGTTCTTCTAATTGAACGATGAACTAAAGGGTAATATGTTTGCCTAGAATATCCACATGGACCATGCCCCTACTTCTCATATGGGTATAAACATGCAATTAAGATAAGACACTTTCTGACCACCACTGTTTGCAGTACCTCAATTTCACCACTAGATGGCTCAGGTGCTTCGCTGTTGGATGAGCTCAGAGCACATTGACCTGCTGGAGAATATTACACAGACTTCACGGTACCAGCAGGTTTTATGCATGTTTTTTTTTTTTTTTTTTTTTTTTTGACAAGTCAAAGTCACTGCCAAGGAGAATTACTGCAGCAGTGACATCAGTATGATGTCCTCTGCTGTTGTTGAACATAGAAATCACAGCTTTGCTCCATATGTAAAGATTTTGAGCGTGTCAGTTGCGGCATATTCCTCTACTTTTCATTAATATTAAATCTAAATCTATGCTGCGGGCTGTGATCAAGAATGCTTTCTGTAGACTAGTAAACATGTGAAGCGTGGATTGTAAGACTGACACATGATCATGCATGCATTCACTTCAATTAAAATTCACTTTAATGACTCAGGAAAGCTCCCGGTAGTAAATAATACCACATCGCATAGCCCTCATACGTATGATCTGTTTACTTCATTTGCATATTTCTGAGAGAATTCAACCACCATTGCAATTCTGTAAATTCTTAGACTTAAAATGCAGCAATAAGAGTCAGCAACTACAAGGTATAACTGTGAGGGAACTGCTTAGGTCCACTGCATGGCATTGATGGAGTTTACACAGATGAGCCATCAGACCTTACCATAAAGTTTTACTTTTGAATCTGAAAAGTAAAAGCCTCATGGGGACCCATTTTGAAAACAGATGGAGGGGACTGTAAAGCCAGATTGAGCTCCTTTGCCCTAATCACTAAAGGTATTATTGGATTTAAAAATGAAAAAAAAGACAACCTTTGATGAAAAGATTTGTTTGCAAAATGTTAATCATGAGGTTGTTTTTGTTGAGTCTGCCAGTCAGAGGCACAGGAAACATCAGGCTGGCATAAATAGAGGAAGTAGTGAATCCACAAGGAAGCTTCTTCATCAGAAAGACTTTTAGCTGTCAACAAACGTCACCAAGAGATTATTTCTTTTGCCACGAGGGTTACTAAGTACTGATCCTGACTTTTACATTTCCAAAAATTACTGTATAATGTTTTAAGTTGATGTTAATGTATTTAACATTAGTTATATCCAGTATGAAATCTGTCCAGGAGTGCATACAGAATGATGATGTAGTGGATGGCATCGTTGCTTTACAATAAGAAGGTTTCTCATTTGAATCACAGTTGGGTTCACTGAATTTCACCAGACATCACTGCTACCCCACCTTTTGCCTGGTGACAGCTGGGATAGGTTCCAGCAGACCCCCATGACCCCATCAAACCTGTTATAAAAACTGAATAGATGAATGGATGATGAACTCTGCACATGGTTAAACTCAGCGGCCATAGTTCATTACGTGTGCATGGTTCAGTGATTCCCAACCTGGGAGTGAGGAAACCAAGGAAATCATGAGGTTAATTTTTATGGATGTCAGATGTTTGTGGAGAAAAATTATATAAAATAAAACAAAAAATTAATAAATAAAATAAAAAACCAACATCATTTATACAGGGAAATTGTTAATATATTATATGACCTTCAAACCCAGTATAGCTTGCATCAGAAAAGGTTCTGTAGATTCTGTTGTGAACTTCAAAGTGTTCATGCAGGTCTCTGATTGGTTGCAACCATCAACCTGATTATTCTGGGGGATTGAGACCAGAAAAGGTTGCGAGCCACTGTGTTACTTTTCATCCTTAGTGCCTGCCTGCATCCTGAGCAGAGTTACAGACAGAGATAATTAAATTATAGATACATAACTTGAGTGGAGCTCTCTGACACTCAGTGTTACATTATTTGTGTGTGTGTGTGTTTCACGCATTTGCGGAACAACCGAGGCCTGCAGTGAAGGAAAATATTTTTCCTACGCAGAGATCCTAACACATAAAAACACAGGCTTATAATCAGGGAATGTGAGCTATATTTGTAGGTGTGAAAGGGGAGCTATATTTCCTTTCCTGATCTCTCTCTTCTCTTCATTTGTCTGGTCGAGCGCTTCCTTTGATGTGAGCTCCAATCCTGAGTGTTTTCTGTTGCACAGTCTCTTGTGGCTCCTGGATCCCGCTGGCCTATTCACTGGGCTCCATAACGAGCTTCTAATTATCCCAGGACCGCATCAAGTCTCTTTGGTTGCAGCCTCCTCCTCACACAGGTTGGCATGGTGACTGTAGGGGATGAGACCTGGAGGAGGCCATCAAAAGCATTGCTGCAGCTCCTGCTCTCCTCTAGTAGTGAGTAGTAAAAGGGACACATTTTCTCTCTAAGGCCAAAGGAGACTGTGTGAAGAGTGTAAATTGAATTAGATGTAAACATGCCTGGCTATGATTTCATAAATGTTTTTGTTCGGTTCATAATTTCAGATGTTTAGAAGAATGTGTTAGTTTTGTAATTTGGTTGCACTCATCCATGAACTCATATTATGGGAAAGTTCTGACCTCTTTGGCAAAGCTCCACCATGATTTACGTAGACTCTTCTGGTCGCACTGGGCCCTTCCCATTTCCTGTTTATGCTGTCATGGAAACGGTCTGCTTTCCTCTCCGCTGCTTTTGTGCTTTACCATGAAAACTTATCCTGCAACGAGCAACAATCACAGCCTCCTGCTTGAGTAAGCACTAGATCTGCAGCTCGGTGACAGTGCATTGCCTCTGACCAGATTTAGAACTTCTAATACAAAGGAAATAGCTGCTAGAAAATTCCAGATTTATGGAGACATTTGTCATCAAGATCCACACATAGGTCACCTCTTAAAAATGCTCTAATTCAAAGGCACCTCCAGTTTCCTTTAGTTGCTAGGCAACCATGGAGCGCCACAGTGATGCTCGGAGTTAAAGGCTGGCAGCATAGCGGTGAAAAAGTGGATTGTTGTGTGAATCACTGTCTTTTATGGCTCTAGGGTTCCATTACATGGCCAGCTGATTCTGACAATGATACACTGTCAGTGCAGAGTAATTATACTGCCTGGCGATCCCACCGGTGTATCCACAAACAAATGTTTTCAGCTGAATGGCTGTACTGCTTCTACTCCTTGACCACTGCCACTGAACAAACAGGTGACTGTTTGTCTCCTCAGTGGTGATAAAAGGTCTAGAGTCTGAATGTGATCTAGATGTTGTTTAAACAGGATTAAATGTTTAGTTGTCCTTCGCATAATTCTGCTCAATCTGCGATTAACTTCAGATACAAAAAATGTTTTATGTGGCCTCAGAATGCTGAGGTTTTATTGACTGAATCTTTACAAATTTGTTTTAATGTCATCACTCATTTTACTTGCATCACTAATCTCTGAAGCATCAAGTTAAAGGGACACTATGTAATATTACAAGTTGTCTATTAACAAAAATGGACTGTTTCATTCAAAATATGGCCTTGTTAATTAGTAATTACTTCCATCAACAAATCACAGTATTCTGGCAGGTCTAGAATTAGCCATTTAGTTATACATCGTGTTGGCGTGTGTGATTACCATGTTGCTCTGCCATCTTGAAACTATGGTCCATGGCAGGGAACATCCAGTAGTGCTACCAGTAGTTGGCTATAAACTCTCATCCAGCTCCGACCGATCTACTACCCCTACTTTGCGGTCTTCTTCCTCTCCTTCTCCCTGTCTCGGTAGCAGATTCTTCTAAAATGGATGTCAGACTCCAGAAAGAACAATTCCCCGTCAAAGCTGCAAAGTATTAGAAGAAGCACTTGCTGTTTTGTTTTGATAATTATTACAGACCAGTCAGAATGCCTGGTTGTGGCGTTTGGGCCCCTCCCAACTTTCTCTCCCTCCTTGCTGGCCCTGGTTAGTTGGGTTGGAGAGGAGTGTCATCTCTGTCACAGCTGCCGCTGAACTCTCACGTCTCTGTGCTGACCTCGTTACGCGTGCACTCTGGCTGGTTGTCTCTGGCGGTGGTGTGCGGCCCCCAGTGGGGGATTGGAGCAGGGTTGTGATGTGGGTGCACAGAGGGTTCTTGCTGGGTACTCGTGCTCGTCTTTCGCTGACCAACCTTGGGGAACCCGCCGCTCCTGAATTCCACGAGCCTCTACCCGCACTGTTAACATAATATAGTGGCTACGTAGATAGCTCTATATCACTAGGTTAGCTTGTCTTCATTTTCAGTTATTGCTGGCTGATATTAGCATTGAAGTATTCAATCTAAAAAAGAAAAAAGACAACATTATAAGATGTATTGTAATGGACATATATGACATTTTTTGTTACATTACGCTAAATTACTAAATGAAAATAACTTTTTCACAAAACTAACCTCATCAACTGAAAGAATATTACCAGAAGTTGTGTTGGTTGTCGACTTCTCTGTTTCCCAGATCAATGATATTTCTCTGCTACCGTAGACGGAAACAAGTCTTGGGAAAAGGGGCAACATAAAGAATGATTGCAGTCTACGACCTCACTGCTAGATGGGAGAAAATCTTACATAGTGTCCCTTTAAGGTCAAGCTATGAAGCCAGATTTTATTTCTTCAGAAGCCTGTGCCATTTTAAGCCTTTCAAGACTTTATATTCATACAAGCTGTTCTGCAAAACTGGGCTGTTTTAGACAACATTAATTTAAGCTAAATTATCATGCCAACATTATCAAAATTGCATTTCACGTGCCAGCTACATCCAAAGCTGATGTGAATGTACATTATTTTGCAGGTTTCTTTTTATGTATACATACATTGCAGTCATATGATCAGTTTTGCGGTCATATGTTCTGACCATATGTTCAAAGGAACTGACTGGAGCTGTGGCTGCAAAGTTGTTAGTGCCTGTTGTAATCCCCAAAACTGGTCGTGTACACCTCAGATGAGGGTGGCTTTTGGGCTGAAGAAGGAGTTCTGCAGGGCTTGGATACCCTTTAGGCAGCAGACATATGCCGACAGGCCAAGTTGGCATTAGCCTCTGTGGTTTCTGAGGCAAAAACTCAGGTGTGGGAAGAGTTTGGTGAGGCAATGGAAAACGACTGTCTATTGGCTCAGACAAGATTCTACCAAGCTGTCAGGCACCTCAGGCGGGGAACAGTGCTCCACCAACATCGTGTACAGTGAGAGTTGGGTGCTTTTGACCTTGACTGGAACACCTCAAGGATCTTTTCATTCCCACCAACACGTTCTTCCATAGTGGAAGCTGAATCTGTGGACTCTGAAGTGGACTCACCCATTACAGGAGCTGAGATTGCAGAGGTGGTTAAAAAGCTGCATAGTGATGGGGCTCCAGGGGTGGATGAGATCCACCCTGAGTTCCTCAAGGCTCTGTATAGTGAAGGACTGTCTTGGTTGGCACGTCTATGCAACATCACATAGAAGGGGGACTGGAGGATGTGTTCCAATTACAGGGGAATCACACTCCTCAGCCTCCCTGGTAAGGTCTATGCAGGGGTGCTGGTGAAGAGAGTCTGTTTGATAGCTGAACCCCAAATTCAGGAGGATCAGTGCAGGTTCTGTCCTGGTAGAGGAACACTGGATCAGCTATACACCCTTACAAGGGAGTTTGCTGAACCAGTCTATATTTGTCTTTTGGAAGGCATTTAAACATGTCTCTTGGGGTTTCCGTTGTGGGGTGCTCCAGGAGTTTGGGGTATTAGGTCCATTGCTAAGGACTGACTGACTTTCTAGGTGCAGCCAGGGAACAGAGGGGGCCCAGCTTGGGGATCTAAAGATTGCCCCTCTACGTTTTGCTGATATGGTCCTGTTGGCTTTATCAAGGTAGTATCTTCAGCACTCACTGGAGCGGCCTACAGCTGAGTGTGAAGCAGCAGGATGAGAATCACCACCTTCAAACTTGAGACCATGTCTCTACCTCATAAAAGGGTAAAATTCCCTCTCCAGTTTGGGAGTGAGGCTCTGCAGAGATGCAAACTCTGTACTGATCTCTTGTGGTGAAGAGAGAGTTGAGCTGAAAGACTCAACAAAAGACTCAGTTTACCAATTGATCTTTGTTCTTACCTTCATCTATGGTCACAACCTGTGGGTAGTGGCCTAAAGAATGAGATCATGGATACAAGCACATGAAATGAGTGGCTGGACCCTTAGAGATAGGTGGAATAGTTCATTCATCCAAGAGAAACACAGTGTAGAGTCGCTGCCCCTTCGCATTGAGAGAAGCCAGTTGAGGTGGTTTGGGCATCTGGTGAGGATGCCTCCTGGATTCTTCCCTCAAGAGATGTTCTGGGCATGTTCAAAGGGGAAGGAGGCCCTGGGGCAGTCCCAGGACACACAGGAGAGATGATATTTCTTTTCTGGCCTGAGAACACCTCTGTGGTGTGGGCCTCTCTACTTACGCTTCTGCCCCATGACCCGAAAGCGGATAAGTTTATGGATGGAAGTTTATGGATAGATGGACCATTAATGTTAGCCAAGATGGAAATCTACCTAAGTCAGAATGAACTGATATTTTAAGCCACTGACAAGATTAAAAAATGGGATTCCACTTAGTGATAGTGTGGATAGGATTCATACATGACCTCTGCCTCCGCTGAACTGGATTAGTAGGTGCATTTTCATGGGAAAACAGACCACGTCCAGGCTATGGACTCTCCTCTTTTTGCATCTGTAACTTACGCAAATGGATAGTTGACTTGTACAGACTTATCACGTCTTAGCTGTAAGTAGTCAGAGATTCCTGTAAAATAATATGTACTTTTATGCACTTTTTGTACACCTTCAAAGTTAAAATGATCTTATTTTGTTTGTAAGTATCACTTAAGTGGAAAAACACTTTCGAGTCTTGTTAGATACTTAAAATAATTTATTTTTGTATATATAGATTGAAATCTCTGGGCTAACATTCATGACCATTTGCTGCAAACCTATGTTCCAGTTTAACTCAAAACTGTTGTGAGTGATTGTTGTTTTCGGACCTAACCAAAGTTTACACTCTTTACTATCCAACAGGGTCTCAAAACTTCACTTTAGTAACAGTCAGGGTTTCATGAATGTAATTAACCTCTTGAACCCTTGTCTTATGCTTATCACTGCCAGTAATACAAATTTCATCATTTTTAGAGACATTTCAATAAAGATTAGTAACACCTCGAGCTGTGGGACTCGAGAAAAAATAATTCACCAGTGTCAGAAGGATTCATATTCTTTGGATCCTGTGTGACTTTCATGAAAATCAAATGAGTTTTTATGGAGATTTTCCAGCATAGCACTGATGCCTCACATTCATGATGGTATAAATTTGCTTTCAACTCTTCTATTCAGACAATCGCTCCTCAGAATATATGAATAAAGGAGTCGGTTTGTAACACCACATATATGCATACATACAAGTGATTTTTACATACAATGCAAATGCAAAGACAGAAGAAACTGTCAGCGTTTTTGTTGTTTTATACTTATGTGTCAATTTCTGCTACAAATCAGTTTGAGGCTTACATTCTTGAGATGTTTAGAGTTGCTGTGGGCGACATTTCCATGACATGATGAATATGGATAAGACAAAGACCCCAGTGAGGACAGACTGGAGAGATTCCCTCCATATGATCTCACACTCTACAGGAGGGCTCTCTGTTACAGAACAAACAGCTCCTTTCTACAATCTCCCGCAGAGTGACCAGACTTTCTCTGGATGCAGGCTGTTCATTGTTTAGTTTTCCCTATTAAATGTTATTTAAATCAAGGTTTAAATCAGTTACCAGATAGAAGAATCCCAGTGACTGCCATCATGTCATCAGCCCACTTATTGAATCTAGGCAGACAACTATTTTAATTGTTTTCAGACATTTACATGCACCTTTGTGGTTCAGCAAAAACATTTAAACAAACACTGGGAATGATTTTGACCAAAGTTCGACGGTATTTGCAGGCCTGCAACCAGACTGCTGCCACATCATAGTGACACTTGAGGACTGAAGGCAGACATTGTCGCCTCATTATCAACACTTCGTCATGTGTTGTCGGTTGGTTCTCTCTACAGCTCTGTCTTCCTGTGTGTGTGTGTGTGTACGTGTGTGCGTGTGTGTGCGCGCGCAATGGGTGGTAAAAAAAAAGGAAAAAAAGAAAAGACTAGAATGATTTCAAGTTGTAAGATGTCTCCCGGCTCAGCCTTCTTGTTTGGGGATTACGGCTGCCTGAACAAAGCTGCACAGAGCCTCCAGGAAGTGAAGGAAGTGCTGTAAGCAGACATCTATCCTTTCACTCCAGTAAGTTTGATCCCTTTCCTTCTTGTTGTCCCCTACCTGCAAAATCACTTAGTGTTCATCACAGGAACGTACAAGCACTTGCTGATCTCTAAACATAGGCATTTGGCTTCTTTCTATATTCTTTCAAAGCAACTTCTGCTTTTTTTATTTATCATTTCCTCTTTCGCATGTTGCCAGGTTGCACATGAGAGCATGTTGTGTGCATATTGTGCTTTTTTGTCAGCGTGTTTGCAAAGCACTTCCTGCACTCTGACAATGCTGTGATAGGAATATCCTTCAACAGGGACAGACAATAGTCGAGCCTGACCTCCAGTCTTTCTCTACTGTGGCACACAAGTTGCCAGATTTGATAACAGCTGAGGGAAAGAAGTGAGAGACAGACGGAGATAAAGAGTATGTGTACTGAGGGTATGATGAAAATGGAGGGGGTGGTGTTATGGTTCTCATGCTGTTTATAGCATGAGAACCACTGCTCATAAGCGGTAAGCAGAGTGAGAGAGAGTCAGCAAGGGGAAGGGAGGAAATGAACAATGAGGGGATGATCAGTAATCTGCACTGCCTTCACTGCAGCAGTCTGTCTGGATCTCATTATAGGTAAAGTCATTTGGCTTTAGGGCCCTGACCAAAATGTGGGTAAATGAGGAAGTGATGGTGTGTGTTTTCTCATGAGAACGACACAACATGGTGAGGTGAATGATTTTGCAAACAGTTTGGTCCTGTGATTTCCCTGAGCTACTTTTGAAAACTCATTCAACCATCCATCTGTCTATTTTTTATATCCTCAATACTCAATTTAGAATCAAAAGCATATATGTTTCATGGACTGTTGGAGGAAGCTGGAGCACCTGGAGAAAACCAGTGCAGGCACATGCAAACTCCAAGTCCCATAAATTCAAATCTTGTTGTTGAGAGGTGATGGTGCTTAACATTATCACCCTTCTACCCCTTACTAGCTGCACTTTATTTTGCACTCGTCATAGCACATATGCATCATATTGTCTATTTCCTCATGCTGAATAGAGAAGCTAACTGACTTATACTGAACTACCTTTCTCAAATATACATTAGCCATGTTTTGCAGTTCATGCACCATGGTTGCATCTCTTTAAAACAGCTGGCTTAACTTCTTTTCCTAAATACATTTTTAAATTTATAGATGGATTTTGATCAGGGACAGATGGTTAATCAAATATTGTAAGTCAGGAGTGCCAGCCCATCGCTGTGTTGTCCTACAATAGTTGGCTGTTTCAGTGACAAAATTAAGCAAATAATAAAATTTTCACTCAAATTTTCCATACATTCATTATCTACAGCTGGTTCTTCCTACTCAGAGTTATGAGTCTCTGCTGGAGATCAATCTTAGGTGTCTTTGGGCAAAAGGCAGGGGTACAACCTGAACAGGTCATCAGTCCATCACAACTCCACACAGAGACGGACAACCACACATGTTCACACATAGAATCAATTTTAGAATCACCAATTAACCTAAAATGCATTTTTCTACACTTTAGGTGGAAACCTACACAGGTAAGGGCAGAAACTGCAAACTCCACACAGAAAAGCCCAGTCGGGAACTTAATCCAAAAACCTTTGAATTGTGAGGGAGCAGTGCCAAATAACGAGTCTCTTCAACTTTATCAATTACATTTTGGATGTTGTGACTACAGAAAATGTTGATAATGAGAACCCAGATAGCCAGCAGAATGAAGCCTCCTCAGGTATAGTGCTCAGACATTTTTTTGTCTTCTGGCAACAATTAATCAAAAGTGAGTCATTTCCGACCCAGTAATAGCTGCCAGATTTAGCATGGTTTTACTTCTGTGGATTTGGAAGACAGGGCAAGAAATTAACCTCACTCAGACACATGTGATCTCAGTTTGGACAAATTATATACCTGGTTTAGTTTTAACAACCAACAAGTTTGATTGAGTGTAGCTGGGACACACGAGGGGTATAATTACTCGAACCAAACTGTGTCTTTTAGCCTGCCACATTTGGACCCACCTTATATGATTTGCAATATCATTGTCACGAGAAACGAGATTGTCAAATGTGTCTACTGGAGGATCTTCCCCCCTGTGCTTCTCTTTTACTGTCTTCACTGCATTTTGCAGTTAAATCAGCTCCTTTTGCTAATTGGCAGACACCATAGGCCCTGTGCCACCTGTTGAGTGTGTGCTGTTTATCTTCATTTATGTTTCTGTGTCACAGCTAGGCTGGGTAGTATATGAATGCCAAGTATACTTGTGCATTATGTTTGCTGTGCTCTGTAATTTCTCCACCAATCACTAGTTGGTGGTGCAGCTTCTTCTATTTTTTTTTCTTTTTTTCAGCGCTGTAGCTTTTATAGCTCAGCATCTTTTTCTGATGAATTATTTTCTCTGGCATGACATTTGGTTGAAATTTACTTATGACTTTCATAAACAAGCTCTTTTTTGTCTATTATTTAAATTTTTTTGTTTTTGTTTCCATGGAGGACTAGCCAGATGACTCCATGAAACAAACCATGTGCTATGCCAGATTTTACTGGGCCAAACAGTTCTGGCTGGGTTGTTTTGCATGGGCGTGCAAAGATTTGCAGGTTTTACTGAATTAAACACATTTGGCTTGGCTGGTGCGTTGTTTCAGAAATGTTTTTCTCTGTTGCCAATATGTCACATTAAAAATAGGATTAATATTTTCAGTTTTCAGTTGTTAATATTATTATGATATCATTTGATGAAGTATAATACAAAGGTGACAAAATGTATAAAAACTTCCAACTTGTCTTGGACTTTTAAACCAATGCCTTGTGACTTAATTTGGACTTGCATTGACTCAAAAAAATACAACAATTTGATATTTCACCCAAAACCCAAAGACTAAAACATGTTATTTAAAAAGTGTGTAGGAAACGACTTATTTCACTCATCACGACTGTATTTAAATTGTCCTACAGCACACTTTTAATCTATATAGAGCTACATAGATTTAATTTGACACTGAGTCTATGCAATTACTGATAAATGCATGAGGGACAACATGGAATATCTACATAGATCCTTCTGTAGATTCACGCTGGGTTCATACATACATGTTACAAGATTCTACGGCTTCACTGTTCTCTCACTTTGAGTTGATGTGCTGTTAATAGTTGATTTTTGGGTCAAATCACTTTGATAGACGTCTTGATGGTCTCATGGTCGCCTGCAGAGCCTTGTGCAAGTCTTTTGATAGAAGTCACCCACTCAAACTGTATAACTCATCATGACAATAATGCCATGAATGATTTCTGCCACCTTTACTAAATCTGAAAGTCAGGCCCACATATAATAAAGCAGTAATGCATCACAAATGTGTGGATTCGGTCCAACAGGGGCATTTTCTCAGACAAGCAGGGTATATGACCTGTATGGCCTATGACTAATATCTTCAATGCCCCGCAGCAGTCCATTGCCCAAAATAGGATCCAGGCCTGATTCAATGGAGGTTAGCAGCACTTGGGACTGGTGCATGCCACCATAGCTGGACTGAGGGTCCTGCCCAGTCATCTGAAGCTGCAACCCCCAAGGCTGTTTTGGCAGATTAGACCTTCCACACTGATGATCTAAAAATAAAGTCATCTGTTTGTCCCTGAGGGCCATTTTTGAAGAAGAATGATAAATGTGAAGATAAGTCTCTTTGCAGAGTGTCTCCTCAAAATAGGCATGTGTTCATGAATGTGAGTTATATAAGTTTTGATTTCCAAGCTCGTGTGTACTCAGAAATTTGCTGTGTGGAGTACATGCAGACACACATTTTGAGGTACACAGTGTGATCACTGTGGACCCTCGGGCCGTGGACTTGGGCAGATGATGAAGCTTAAATCATATGAATGCTTGAGAACCCTTGTGGGAACAGAGAGCCACAATAGTTCACTTGGATTATATCTGCATATAAGAAAGATAAATTAAGGCAGGAGATAAAACCACAGTATCAACACATTTTGTCAGGTGCATGGTTGCCTGAAGAACCTTGCCCAAATGAACCTGTATCCTTAGATTACTGCAAAAAGCCAAGTAGCCAAGTATCTTTAGCTAGAGACAAATTCTGTAAATCACTTTGTAATTCTGGTTGTGGGTCAGTTAAGGTGGAGGTTTTTCTTTGGAGCAATACCTAACATGTTTTGGCCAACAAAAGATAAGCGTGGGGGAAAAAAAAAAGAAAATCAAACACATCAATCTGATTTACGAGAACAGGACAGAATGCATCCTTGTTTGCCCTTGCCACCACATCACCCAGGCTCTTCCCTGTTTTCTACCCTGCAGCTGTCACTGTGAAAGCCTATTCATCTGGTTTTCAGGACTGGATTTTTAAAAATATTACTATTATTATTATTATTTTTAAATTAAGGAGAATAGTTATTTTCCTGATTTTATTGAAAACAAGTTCTGATTTCTAAATATGAACTTTTCTGTTTTGTACATATGGAAATGTGAAAACAAATATTTATCTTGATCGATAGAACTCTTTTAATCCCCATTTATGGTGAATGTGCGTCTGTGAATGTCAACTTACTAGCCTCTCTTTCATTTCTTTGTTTGTGTAGAAACATCATAAAGATCATATAACCATCGTGGGTCTCAATATAAAGAAAATACAACCTCAAACAAACAACATCCAGCCTTTTTCATTCTAGCATTATTCATCTAACAAAAATGAAGCCTAAAGGAAAAAGTCAATACTAAGTGCATCCATGATTCAATGACTTGTAAATCCACCTTTAGCAAGCAGTAGTTATTATCTGTGTGAATTTATCTGTCTTTCACATTACTCTGGAGGAATTTTGGCTCATTTCTCTTTACTATATTGTTTCAGTTCACTGAGGATTATGGGTATTTGTTTGTGCATAGTTCTCTTAGGCCTGGAATTAACTTATGGTTTATAACGCGTAACGTGCAGTGAATCACAGCTGCCACATGTGTCCTGTGGTTGTTTGGCTCTTCCAACAGTGTCACCTTGTTGTATGATTGTACTTTTGACTCTCACTTCATGGAGACCTCCAGAATAACATGAACTGTCTGCGTAGCACTGAAGTGAGATACTGTGTTCACAACCCAGCTGGATGTGCATGCAAACTGATGTCAACACTTGGTCAAACTGCATTTCTTGTCCCCCAGGCCTTAAGATGTTGTCACAGCAATTCAGTTGAGTTTAGGGCAGGACTTTGGCTAGGTCATTCCACAATTTGGATTCTTATATTTTTTAGGCATTCAGATGTTGATTTGCTGGTTGCTATGGTATACAGAGAACTCTGTGGTCAACATAATGACTGCAATGTACCCCGTTATGTTGCTGCAAAGCACCCACATATTATCATCCCTCCACGGGCATGATTAACAGTGGGTGCAAGTTTTTATCTTCGGAAATGCTGTGGTTGGTTTTCACCAAATGTGGTGCTGGACATTAAAGTCAAACATCTCCACTTTGGTTTCATCTGTCCGTAGGGCATTATTCTAGAAGTCACATGTAATTTTAGTTTAGTCATGCTCCTGTGTTTTTTTTTTATTTGTTTGTTTGTTTTTAGAAAGAAGCTTTCTCCTGATATACCATATCTGTACAGTCTATTTCTTGTGGCGTTGTCATGAACTTTAACATTTGCTCAACAAAGCCAGTAAGGTCTGAGATGTTTCTTTTCTTTTTCTTTAATTTTTCTCTTAGCATTGCACAGTCTGACCCTGGGATAAATTTGCTGGGCCATCCACTTCTGGGAAGGCTGAAATGTTTTCCATTTATGAAATAATCCCTTCACCATAACTCACTGAGCTCCATTTTTTTTTTAAATTTAAAAAACAAATGATGTCATTTCCCTTCCCAGACTGATATTCAGAAACAATTGCCACTCTAAGATCATTGCTTATGTCTTTCCCTCTAGTTGTTGTAGTAACTAACACCTGGAAGTCTGTTGCTGATCATTTCACTGAAACCTGAATATTGTTGCCTAATGAATTTTGATTTTTAAAAATGATTTTTTTTTTCATTTCTAAAAAATATTTATTTTATTTTTTTCATTTGAACTAAAAAAAGAAAGAAAACTGAATACTGGCAGCACCTGAATACAAACATACTCATCACTTGGAAGCCCTAAGGGGATCTTAGACCTGCCCATATTTCCTCTTTTTTGTGAGATAAATACTGGCATGGTGAAAAACAAAGTTAAATGTTGTTATTCGTCTTATTTGTATTTTTGCGATACTAAAGACCCATTATGATCAGATGACTTGCACACAAATAACACAGGATTAAAGGAAGGGTGTGCTATTGTGCGTTACTGTAGAGTACAAAATACAAGGAGGACAAATGGAGAAGAAAGATTTAAGTTTAGACAGGAGTAAAAATAGTAAACAGAGTAAGAGAGGCAGGAAGGGAGAGAGAGAGAGAGGGAGGGAGAGAGGAGGAGGTCTGTGTAGGGAGACGGAGCTCTCCGTCTGGTAAAACAGCATCCTTCCCTCCCTCCTGCTCCTCCCCTCTTCCCCTCTCGGCATCTCTCCCACGCTCCGCGGCTGAGGCTTCAGCTCCCCGGATCCTCCGTTACTCTCCCGAGGTAGATTCAGCTCGTTTGTGTGCGTGTTTGGATGTATTTGTGCAGGAAGCTGCGCGTGTGTGAGAGCGGGCCTACTTGACTCTGCGCTCAGTACTTTGTCTCCCTGCAGCGGAGGTGGGCGTGCGGAGCCTTTTGACCCTCGGTCGCCCACTCGCTTTTTCTCCGTCTCTCTCCCTCTCCTGTGCAGCTCCGGGGGGCTATGGATGGACTGCGCTTACCTCCACTCATAGAAGAGGCTTTGGACTCTACAGGTCTGTGCAGCTCTTTTCTCAGTTTGCTTTTAAAAAAATATCTGCGACTGTGCCGTGTGATTGTGTGTTCAGAGGTGCGCTGCGGATCAGATCAGCCGAGGAGGTATTTATCTGCTTAGACAATTGAGGAAAGGAGAGGGATGATGTGGTACGAGGTGTTGAGATCGTTGTGGCTTCATTAGGAGCTGACTGGTCTGATGAGTGGGCATAAGATCCGATATGACATCTGTGGAGATTTGATGGAGGCAGCGCACTGCCAGGTAACGGATGGATGGCAGCCAAAGGCAAGAGATAATGCAGGCCCAGTCATCACAGTGTGACACTGTTAAATGAGTGGCATATGTTGCTCTGAGGATGACTGAAAATGCATGCAAAATGTCATGTTATGCATTGTTGAAGCTTTAAGTAAGTGGCTGTCCTGAACAACTGCACTTATTCTTGCTTTGTAACTTTACTATATTTATGCATCTTTTTTTGCTTCATGCGGACTCAGTGTTCAAGAGTGTGTGGAATGTTTTTTTTTTTCCTTTTGGTGTGTGTGTTTGTGTGTGTGTGTGTGTGTGTGTGTGTGTGTGTATGTGTCCCAAGCAAGAACTGAGTGTTTTGTCTGCATGTTTTCAATGGGTGTGCAGCAGACAGACCAAAACTGTGGGGGGACTTTGCTTAGAGGATGTTTACTGGTGTATATATGTGTGTGTGTGTGTGTGTGTGTGTGTGTGTGTGTGTGTGTA